>CAJUXP010000307.1:0-47829 GCA_910591515.1 Cerceris rybyensis | reverse complement strand
TCTGCATATACATTTGTATCTAAATGTTACAACTATATACGACATTTTATCGTTTAGTTTCGGCTTGTTACCATCAATACCATTTATATTACACAAAATGCATGTCCTTTGATCATCGTATGACCTTTATAAACGTCGTTTACAGTCGATATAATGACGTTTATGACTTTTATCTGCATAAACCTTTATAACTAAATGCAACAACATTATACGACATATGATTGTTTACATGCGGCTTGTTATCGTCAATATCCATCATATTACACACAATACAAGTGCTATTTTTCATTTATAACTGTAATAAGGACGTTTACAGTCGTTCTATAATCGTTTATGTCTTTTATCTGCATATAAATTAACCCTAGATCACTAACCCATATTTTTCGACGCTTAACAATAACCTTCGTTTCTTCGACTAACGGTGTTTACAAAAGGGGTTAAAGGGTTTATTTTAAATAAAATTTAAACCATGTTTTCTTCTATTATTAAAGGATAGGTATTTATTTATTACGATACGTTAACTAATATGGCATACTTATCAAATCCGCGTCAATGAATCGACGAAGGTTAGTGATCTAGGGTTAATATCTAAATGTTACAGCAATATACGACATTGTATCGTTTAATTTCGGCTTCTTATCATCAATACCCTTTATATTACACAAAATGCAAGTCATTTGATCAACTATACCCGTGATAAAGTCGTTTACAGTAGATATATAGTCGTTTATGCCTTTTTATCTGCATAAACCTTTATAACTAAATGTAACAGCATTATACGACATATGATTGTTTACATGCGGCTTGTTATCGTCAATATCCAACATATTACACACAATACAAGTGCTATTTTCATTTATAACTGTTATAAGGACATTTACAGTCGTTCTATAATCGTTTATGTCTTTTATCTGCATATACATTTGTATCTAAATGTTACAACTATATACGACATTTTACCGATTAATTTCGGATTGTTATCATCAATACCCTTTATATTACACAAAATGCAAGTCATTTGATCGTCCTATACCCGTTATAACGTTGTTTACAGTCGATATATTGTCGTTTATGTCTTTTATCTGCATAAAACCTTTATAACTAAATGTACCAGCATTATACGACATATGATTGTTTACATGCGGCTTGTTATCGTCAATATCCAACATATTACACACAATACAAGTGCTATTTTCATTTATAACTGTAATAAGGACGTTTACAGTCGTTCTATAATCGTTTATGTCTTTTATCTGCATAAACATTTGTATCTAAATGTTACAACTATGTACGACATTTTATCGATTAATTTCATCATGTTATCATCAATACCCTTTATATTACAAGAAATGCAAGTCATTTGATCGTCTATACCCGTTATAACGTTGTTTACAGTCGATATATTGTCGTTTATGTCTTTTATCTGCATAAACATTTATAACTAAATGTAACAGCATTATACGACATATGATTGTTTACATGGGGCTTGTTATCGTCAATATCCAACATATTACACGACAATACAAGTGCTATTTTCATTTATAACTGTTATAAGGACGTTTACAGTCGTTCTATAATCGTTTATGTCTTTTTATCTGCATATACATTTGTATCTAAATGTTACAACTATATACGACATTTTATCGTTTCGTTTCGGCTTGTTATCATCAATACCATTTATATTACACAAAATGCATGTCCTTTGATCATCTATAACCTTTTATAACGTCGTTTACAGTCGATATATTGCCGTTTATGACTTTTTATCTGCATAAACCTTTATAACTAAATGCAACAGCATTATACGACATATGATTGTTTACACGCGGCTTGTTATCGTCAATATCCATCATATTACACACAATACAAGTGCTATTTTCATTTATAACTGTTATAAGGACGTTTACAGTCGTTCTATAATCGTTTATGTCTTTTATCTGCATAAACATTTGTACCTAAATGTTACAACTATGTACGATATTTTATCGATTAATTTCATCTTGTTATCATCAATACCCTTTATATTACACAAAATGCAAGTCATTTGATCAACTATACCCGTGATAAAGTCGTTTACAGTAGATATATAGTCGTTTATGCCTTTTATCTGAATAAACCTTTATAACTAAGAATGCCAACAGCATTATACGACATATGATTGTTTACATGCGGCTTGTTATCGTCAATATCCATCATATTACACACAATACAAGTGCTATTTTCATTTATAACTGTAATAAGGACGTTGACAGTCGTTCTATAATCTTTTATGTCCTCTATCTGCATACACATGTCTATCTAAATGTTACAATTATCTACGACATTTTATCGTTTAGTTTCGGCTTGTTATCATCAATACCCTTTATATTACACAAAATGCATGTCCTTTGATCTTCTATAACCTTTATAACGTCGATTACAGTCGATATATTGCCGTTTATGACTTTTATCTGCATAAACCTTTATAACTAAATGCAACAGCAGTATAAGTCATATGATTCTTTACATGCGGCTTGTTATCGTCAATATCCATCATATTACACTCAATACAAGTGCTATTTTCATTTATAACTGTTATAAGGACGTTTACAGTCGTTCTATAATCGTTTATGTCTTTTATCTGCATATACATTTGTATCTAAATGTTACAACTATTTACGACATTTTATCGTTTAGTTTCGGCTTGTTACCATCAATACCATTTATATTACACAAAATGCATGTCCTTTGATCATCTATGACCTTTATAACGTCGTTTACCAGTCGATATAATGACGTTTATGACTTTTATCTGCATAAACCTTTATAACTAAATGCAACAGCATTATACGACATATGATTGTTTACATGCGGCTTGTTTATCGTCAATATCCATCATATTACACCACAATTACAAGTGCTATTTTCATTTATAACTGTAATAAGGACGTTTACAGTCGTTCTATAATCGTTTATGTCTTTTATCTGCATATACATTAACCCTAGATCACTAACCATATTTTTCGACGCTTAACAATAACCTTCGTTTCTTCGACTACGGTGTTTACAAAAGGGGTTAAGGGTTTTATTTAAATAAAATTTAAACATGTTTTCTTCTATTATTAAAGGTAGGTATTTATTTATTACGATACGTTAACTAATATGGCATACTTATCAAATCCGCGTCAATGAATCGACGAAGGTTAGTGATCTAGGGTTAATATCTAAATGTTACAGCAATATACGACAATTTTATCGTTTAATTTCGGCTTCTTATCATCAATACCCTTTATAATTACACACAAAATGCAAGTCATATTGATCAACTATACCCGTGATAAAAGTCGTTTACAGTAGATATATAGTCGTTTTATGCCTTTTATCTGCATAAACCTTTTATAACTAAATGTAACAGCATTATACGACATATGATTGTTTACATGCGGCTTGTTATCGTCAATATCCAACATATTTACACACAATACAAGTGCTATTTTCATTTATAACTGTTATAAGGACATTTACAGTCGTTCTATAATCGTTTATGTCTTTTTATCTGCATATACATTTGTATCTAAATGTTACACAACTATATACGACATTTTATCGATTAATTTCGGATTGTTATCATCAATACCCTTTATATTACACAAAATGCAAGTCATTTGATCGTCTATACCCGTTATAACTTTTTTTTACAGTCGATATATTGTCGTTTATGTCTTTTATCTGCATAAACCTTTATAACTAAATGTACCAGCATTATACGACATATGATTGTTTACATGCGGCTTGTTATCGTCAATATCCAACATATTACACACAATACAAGTGCTATTTTCATTTATAACTGTTATAAGGACATTTTACAGTCGTTCTATAATCGTTTATGTCTTTTATCTGCATATACATTTCTATCTAAATGTTACAACTATATACGACATTTTATCGATTAATTTCGGATTGTTATCATCAATACCCTTTATATTACACAAAATGCAAGTCATTTGATCGTCTATACCCGTTATAACGTTGTTTACAGTCGATATATTGTCGTTTATGTCTTTTATCTGCATAAACCTTTATAACTAAATGTAACAGCATTATACGACATATGATTGTTTACATGCGGCGTGTTGTCGTCAATATCCATCATAATACACACAATACAATTTATATTTTCATTTATAACTGTTATAAGGACGTTTACAGTCGTTCTATAATCGTTTATCTCTTTTATCTGCATATACATTTGTATCTAAATGTTACAACTATATACGACATTTTATCGTTTAGTTTCGGCTTGTTACCATCAATACTATTTATATTACACAAAATGCATGGCCTTTGATCATCTATAACCATTATAACGTCGTTTACAGTCGATATATTGACGTTTATGACTTTTATCTGCATAAACCTTTATAACTAAATGCAACAGCATTATACGACATATGATTGTTTACACGCGGCTTGTTATCGTCAATATCCATCATATTACACACAATACAAGTGCTATTTTCATTTATAACTGTTATAAGGACGTTTACAGTCGTTCTATAATCGTTTATGTCTTTTATCTGCATAAACATTTGTATCTAAATGTTACAACTATGTACGACATTTTATCGATTAATTTCATCATGTTATCATCAATACCCTTTATATTACAAGAAATGCAATTCATTTGATCGTCTATACCCGTTATAACGTTGTTTAGAGTCGATATATTGTCGTTTATGTCTTTTATCTGCATAAACCTTTATAACTAAATGTAACAGCATTATACGACATATGATTGTTTACATGCGGCTTGTTATCGTCAATATCCATCATATTACACACAATGCAAGTGTTATTTTCATTTATAACTGTTATAAGGACGTTTACAGTCGTTCTATAATCGTTTATGTCTTTTATCTGCATATACATTTGTATCTAAATGTTACAACTATATACGACATTTTATCGTTTAGTTTCGGCTTGTTACCATCAATACCATTTATATTACACAAAATGCATGTCCTTTGATCATCTATAACCTTTATAACGTCGTTTACAGTCGATATAATGACGTTTATGACTTTTATCTGCATAAACCTTTATAACTAAATGCAACAGCATTATACGACATATGATTGTTTACATGCGGCTTGTTATCGTCAATATCCATCATATTACACACAATACAAGTGCTATTTTCATTTATAACTGTAATAAGGACGTTTACAGTCGTTCTATAATCGTTTATGTCTTTTATCTGCATATACATATGTATCTAAATGTTACAACTATATACGACCTTTTGTCGTCCAATTTCGGCTTGTTATCATCAATACCCTTTATATTACACAAAATGCAAGTTATTTGATCGTCTATAGCCGTTATAACGTTGTTTACAGTCGATATATTGTCGTTTATGTCTTTTATCTGCATAAACCTTTATAACTAAATGTAACAGCATTATACGACATATGATTGTTTACATGCGGCTTGTTATCGTCAATATCCAACATATTACACACAATACAAGTGCTATATTCATTTATAACTGTTATAAGGACGTTTACAGTCGTTCTATAATCGTTTATGTCTATTATCTGAATATACATTTGTATCTAAATGTTACAACTATATACGACATTTTATCGTTTAGTTTCGGCTTGTTATCATCAATACCATTTATATTACACAAAATGCAAGTCCTTTGATCAACTGTTCCCGTGATAACGTCGTTTACAGTAGATGTATAGTCGTTTATGCCTTTTATCTGCATCAACTTTTTATAACTAAATGTAACAGCATTAAACGACATATGATTGTTTACATGCGGCGTGTTGTCGTCAATATCCATCATATTACACACAATACAAGTGCTATTTTCATTTATAACTGTAATAAGGACGTTTACAGTCGTTCTATAATCGTTTATGTCTTTTATCTGCATATACCTTAATATCTAAATGTTACAGCAATATACGACATTTTATCGTTTAATTTCGGCTTGTTATCACCAGTACCCATTATATTACACAAAATGCAAATCATTTGATCGTCTATACCCGTTATAACGTCGTTTACAGTCGATATATTGTCGTTTATGTCTTTTATCTGCATAAACCTTTATAACTAAATGCAACAGCATTATACGACATATGATTGTATACATGCGGCGTGTTGTCGTCAATATCCATCATATTACACACAATACAAGTCCTATTTTCATTTATAACTGTTATAAGGACATTTACAGTCGTTCTATAATCGTTTATGTCTTTTATCTGCATATACATTTCTATCTAAATGTTACAACAATATACGACATTTTATCGTTTAATTTCGGCTTGTTATCATCAATATCCTTTATATTACACAAAATGCAAGTCATTTGATCGTCCATACCCGTTATAACGATGTTTACAGTCGATATATTGTCGTTTATGTCTTTTATCTGCATAAACCTTTATAACTAAATGTAACAGCATTATACGACATATGATTGTTTACATGCGGCTTGTTATCGTCAATATCCATCATATTACACACAATGCAAGTGCTATTTTCATTTATAACTGTTATAAGGACGTTTACAGTCGTTCTATAATCGTTTATGTCTTTTATCTGCATATACATTTGTATCTAAATGTTACAACTATATACGACATTTTATCGTTTAGTTTCGGCTTGTTACCATCAATACCATTTATATTACACAAAATGCATGTCCTTTGATCATCTATGACCTTTATAACGTCGTTTACAGTCGATATAATGACGTTTATGACTTTTATCTGCATAAACCTTTATAACTAAATGTAACAGTATTATACGACATATGATAGTTTACATGCGGCTTGTTATCGTCAATATCCATCATATTATACACAATGCAAGTGCTATTTTCATTTATAACTGTTATAAGGACGTTTACAGTCGTTCTATAATCGTTTATGTCTCTTATCTGCATATACATTTGTATCTAAATGTTACAAATATATACGACATTTTATCGTTTAGTTTCGGCTTGTTACCACCAATACCATTTATATTACACAAAATGCATGTCCTTTGATCATCTATAACCTTTATAACGTCGTTTACAGTCGTTATATTGACGTTTATGACTTTTATCTGCATAAACCTTTATAACTAAATGCAACAGCATTATACGACATATGATTGTTTACATGCGGCTTGTTATCGTCAATATCCATCATATTTCACACAATACAAGTGCTATTTTCATTTATAACTGTAATAAGGACGTTTACAGTCGTTCTATAATCGTTTATGTCTTTTATCTGCATATACATTAACCCTAGATCACTAACCATATTTTTCGACGCTTAACAATAACCTTCGTTTCTTCGACTACGGTGTTTACAAAAGGGGTTAAAGGGTTTTATTTAAATAAAATTTAAACATGTTTTCTTCTATTATTAAAGGTAGGTATTTATTTATTACGATACGTTAACTAATATGGCATACTTATCAAATCCGCGTCAATGAATCGACGAAGGTTAGTGATCTAGGGTTAATATCTAAATGTTACAGCAATATACGACATTTTATCGTTTAATTTCGGCTTCTTATCATCAATACCCTTTATATTACACAAAATGCAAGTCATTTGATCAACTATACCCGTGATAAAGTCGTTTACAGTAGATATATAGTCGTTTATGCCTTTTATCTGCATAAACCTTTATAACTAAATGTAACAGCATTATACGACATATGATTGTTTACATGCGGCTTGTTATCGTCAATATCCAACATATTACACACAATACAAGTGCTATTTTCATTTATAACTGTTATAAGGACATTTACAGTCGTTCTATAATCGTTTATGTCTTTTATCTGCATATACATTTGTCTCTAAATGTTACAACTATATACGACATTTTATCGATTAATTTCGGATTCTTATCATCAATACCCTTTATATTACACAAAATGCAAGTCATTTGATCGTCTATACCCGTTATAACGTTGTTTACAGTTGATATATTGTCGTTTATGCCTTTTATCTGCATAAACCTTTATAACTAAATGTACCAGCATTATACGACATATGATTGTTTACATGCGGCTTGTTATCGTCAATATCCAACATATTACACACAATACAAGTGCTATTTTCATTTATAACTGTAATAAGGACGTTTACAGTCGTTCTATAATCTTTTATGTCTTTTATCTGCATATACATTAACCCTAGATCACTAACCATATTTTTCGACGCTGAACAATAACCTTCGTTTCTTCGACTACGGTGTTTACAAAAGGGGTTAAAGGGTTTTATTAAAATAAAATTTAAACATGTTTTCTTCTATTATTAAAGGTAGGTATTTATTTATTACGATACGTTAACTAATATGGCATACTTATCAAATCCGCGTCAATGAATCGACGAAGGTTAGTGATCTAGGGTTAATATCTAAATGTTACAGCAATATACGACATTTTATCGTTTAATTTCGGCTTGTTATCATCAATACCCTTTATATTACACAAAATGCAAGTCATTTGATCAACTATACCCGTGATAAAGTCGTTTACAGTAGATATATAGTCGTTTATGCCTTTTATCTGCATAAACCTTTATAACTAAATGTAACAGCATTATACGACATATGATTGTTTACATGCGGCTTGTTATCGTCAATATCCATCATATTACACTCAATACAAGTGCTATTTTCATTTATAACTGTTATAAGGACGTTTACAGTCGTTCTATAATCGTTTATGTCTTTTATCTGCATATACATTCGTATCTAAATGTTACAACTATATACGACATTTTATCGTTTAGTTTCGGCTTGTTACCATCAATACCATTTATATTACACAAAATGCATGTCCTTTGATCATCTATGACCTTTATAACGTCGTTTACAGTCGATATAATGACGTTTATGACTTTTATCTGCATAAACCTTTATAACTAAATGCAACAACATTATACGACATATGATTGTTTACATGCGGCTTGTTATCGTCAATATCCATCATATTACACACAATACAAGTGCTATTTTCATTTATAACTGTAATAAGGACGTTTACAGTCGTTCTATAATCGTTTATGTCTTTTATCTGCATATACATTAACCCTAGATCACTAACCATATTTTTCGACGCTTAACAATAACCTTCGTTTCTTCGACTACGGTGTTTACAAAAGGGGTTAAAGGGTTTTATTTAAATAAAATTTAAACATGTTTTCTTCTATTATTAAAGGTAGGTATTTATTTATTACGATACGTTAACTAATATGGCATACTTATCAAATCCGCGTCAATGAATCGACGAAGGTTAGTGATCTAGGGTTAATATCTAAATGTTACAGCAATATACGACATTTTATCGTTTAATTTCGGCTTCTTATCATCAATACCCTTTATATTACACAAAATGCAAGTCATTTGATCAACTATACCCGTGATAAAGTCGTTTACAGTAGATATATAGTCGTTTATGCCTTTTATCTGCATAAACCTTTATAACTAAATGTAACAGCATTATACGACATATGATTGTTTACATGCGGCTTGTTATCGTCAATATCCAACATATTACACACAATACAAGTGCTATTTTCATTTATAACTGTTATAAGGACATTTACAGTCGTTCTATAATCGTTTATGTCTTTTATCTGCATATACATTTGTATCTAAATGTTACAACTATATACGACATTTTACCGATTAATTTCGGATTGTTATCATCAATACCCTTTATATTACACAAAATGCAAGTCATTTGATCGTCTATACCCGTTATAACGTTGTTTACAGTCGATATATTGTCGTTTATGTCTTTTATCTGCATAAACCTTTATAACTAAATGTACCAGCATTATACGACATATGATTGTTTACATGCGGCTTGTTATCGTCAATATCCATCATATTATACACAATGCAAGTGCTATTTTCATTTATAACTGTTATAAGGACGTTTACAGTCGTTCTATAATCGTTTATGTCTTTTATCTGCATATACATTTGTATCTAAATGTTACAAATATATACGACATTTTATCGTTTAGTTTCGGCTTGTTACCATCAATACCATTTATATTACACAAAATGCATGTCCTTTGATCATCTATAACCTTTATAACGTCGTTTACAGTCGTTATATTGACGTTTATGACTTTTATCTGCATAAACCTTTATAACTAAATGCAACAGCATTATACGACATATGATTGTTTACATGCGGCTTGTTATCGTCAATATCCATCATATTTCACACAATACAAGTGCTATTTTCATTTATAACTGTTATAAGGACATTTACAGTCGTTCTATAATCGTTTATGTCTTTTATCTGCATATACATTTGTCTCTAAATGTTACAACTATATACGACATTTTATCGATTAATTTCGGATTGTTATCATCAATACCCTTTATATTACACAAAATGCAAGTCATTTGATCGTCTATACCCGTTATAACGTTGTTTACAGTTGATATATTGTCGTTTATGTCTTTTATCTGCATAAACCTTTATAACTAAATGTACCAGCATTATACGACATATGATTGTTTACATGCGGCTTGTTATCGTCAATATCCAACATATTACACACAATACAAGTGCTATTTTCATTTATAACTGTAATAAGGACGTTTACAGTCGTTCTATAATCTTTTATGTCTTTTATCTGCATATACATTAACCCTAGATCACTAACCATATTTTTCGACGCTGAACAATAACCTTCGTTTCTTCGACTACGGTGTTTACAAAAGGGGTTAAAGGGTTTTATTAAAATAAAATTTAAACATGTTTTCTTCTATTATTAAAGGTAGGTATTTATTTATTACGATACGTTAACTAATATGGCATACTTATCAAATCCGCGTCAATGAATCGACGAAGGTTAGTGATCTAGGGTTAATATCTAAATGTTACAGCAATATACGACATTTTATCGTTTTAATTTCGGCTTGTTATCATCAATACCCTTTATATTACACAAAAATGCAAGTCATTTTGATCAACTATACCCGTGATAAAGTCGTTTACAGTAGATATATAGTCGTTTATGCCTTTTATCTGCATAAACCTTTATAACTAAATGTAACAGCATTATACGACATATGATTGTTTACATGCGGCTTGTTATCGTCAATATCCATCATATTACACACAATACAAGTGCTATTTTCATTTATAACTGTAATAAGGACGTTTACAGTCGTTCTATAATCGTTTATGTCTTTTATCTGCATATACATATGTATCTAAATGTTACAACTATATACGACATTTTGTCGTCCAATTTCTTGTTCGTGTTTAGTTTCGGCTTGTTATCATGAATACCATTTATATTACACAAACTGCAAGTCCTTTGATCAACTGTTCCCGTGATAACGTCGTTTACAGTAGATGTATAGTCGTTTATGTCTTTTATCTGCATAAACATTTTTAACTAAATGCAACAGCATTATACGACATATGATTGTTTACACGCGGCTTGTTATCGTCAATATCCATCATATTACACACAATACAAGTGCTATTTTCATTTATAACTGTTATAAGGACGTTTACAGTCGTTCTATAATCGTTTATGTCTTTTATCTGCATAAACATTTGTATCTAAATGTTACAACTATGTACGACATTTTATCGATTAATTTCATCATGTTATCATCAATACCCTTTATATTACAAGAAATGCAAGTCATTTGATCGTCTATACCCGTTATAACGTTGTTTACAGTCGATATATTGTCGTTTATGTCTTTTATCTGCATAAACATTTATAACTAAATGTAACAGCATTATACGACATATGATTGTTTACATGGGGCTTGTTATCGTCAATATCCAACATATTACACACAATACAAGTGCTATTTTCATTTATAACTGTTATAAGGACGTTTACAGTCGTTCTATAATCGTTTATGTCTTTTATCTGCATATACATTTGTATCTAAATGTTACAACTATATACGACATTTTATCGTTTCGTTTCGGCTTGTTATCATCAATACCATTTATATTACACAAAATGCATGTCCTTTGATCATCTATAACCTTTATAACGTCGTTTACAGTCGATATATTGCCGTTTATGACTTTTATCTGCATAAACCTTTATAACTAAATGCAACAGCATTATACGACATATGATTGTTTACACGCGGCTTGTTATCGTCAATATCCATCATATTACACACAATACAAGTGCTATTTTCATTTATAACTGTTATAAGGGCGTTTACAGTCGTTCTATAATCGTTTATGTCTTTTATCTGCATAAACATTTGTACCTAAATGTTACAACTATGTACGACATTTTATCGATTAATTTCATCTTGTTATCATCAATACCCTTTATATTACACAAAATGCAAGTCATTTGATCAACTATACCCGTGATAAAGTCGTTTACAGTAGATATATAGTCGTTTATGCCTTTTATCTGAATAAACCTTTATAACTAAATGCAACAGCATTATACGACATATGATTGTTTACATGCGGCTTGTTATCGTCAATATCCATCATATTACACACAATACAAGTGCTATTTTCATTTATTACTGTAATAAGGACGTTGACAGTCGTTCTATAATCTTGTATGTCCTCTATCTGCATACACATGTCTATCTAAATGTTACAATTATCTACGACATTTTATCGTTTAGTTTCGGCTTGTTATCATCAATACCCTTTATATTACACAAAATGCATGTCCTTTGATCTTCTATAACCTTTATAACGTCGATTACAGTCGATATATTGCCGTTTATGACTTTTATCTGCATAAACCTTTATAACTAAATGCAACAGCAGTATAAGTCATATGATTCTTTACATGCGGCTTGTTATCGTCAATATCCATCATATTACACTCAATACAAGTGCTATTTTCATTTATAACTGTTATAAGGACGTTTACAGTCGTTCTATAATCGTTTATGTCTTTTATCTGCATATACATTTGTATCTAAATGTTGCAACTATATACGACATTTTATCGTTTAGTTTCGGCTTGTTACCATCAATACCATTTATATTACACAAAATGCATGTCCTTTGATCATCTATGACCTTTATAACGTCGTTTACAGTCGATATAATGACGTTTATGACTTTTATCTGCATAAACCTTTATAACTAAATGCAACAGCATTATACGACATATGATTGTTTACATGCGGCTTGTTATCGTCAATATCCATCATATTACACACAATACAAGTGCTATTTTCATTTATAACTGTAATAAGGACGTTTACAGTCGTTCTATAATCGTTTATGTCTTTTATCTGCATATACATTAACCCTAGATCACTAACCATATTTTTCGACGCTTAACAATAACCTTCGTTTCTTCGACTACGGTGTTTACAAAAGGGGTTAAAGGGTTTTATTTAAATAAAATTTAAACATGTTTTCTTCTATTATTAAAGGTAGGTATTTATTTATTACGATACGTTAACTAATATGGCATACTTATCAAATCCGCGTCAATGAATCGACGAAAGTTAGTGATCTAGGGTTAATATCTAAATGTTACAGCAATATACGACATTTTATCGTTTAATTTCGGCTTCTTATCATCAATACCCTTTATATTACACAAAATGCAAGTCATTTGATCAACTATACCCGTGATAAAGTCGTTTACAGTAGATATATAGTCGTTTATGCCTTTTATCTGCATAAACCTTTATAACTAAATGTAACAGCATTATACGACATATGATTGTTTACATGCGGCTTGTTATCGTCAATATCCAACATATTACACACAATACAAGTGCTATTTTCATTTATAACTGTTATAAGGACATTTACAGTCGTTCTATAATCGTTTATGTCTTTTATCTGCATATACATTTGTATCTAAATGTTACAACTATATACGACATTTTATCGATTAATTTCGGATTGTTATCATCAATACCCTTTATATTACACAAAATGCAAGTCATTTGATCGTCTATACCCGTTATAACGTTGTTTACAGTCGATATATTGTCGTTTATGTCTTTTATCTGCATAAACCTTTATAACTAAATGTACCAGCATTATACGACATATGATTGTTTACATGCGGCTTGTTATCGTCAATATCCAACATATTACACACAATACAAGTGCTATTTTCATTTATAACTGTAATAAGGACGTTTACAGTCGTTCTATAATCTTTTATGTCTTTTATCTGCATATACATTAACCCTAGATCACTAACCATATTTTTCGACGCTTAACAATAACCTTCGTTTCTTCGACTACGGTGTTTACAAAAGGGGTTAAAGGGTTTTATTTAAATAAAATTTAAACATGTTTTCTTCTATTATTAAAGGTAGGTATTTATTTATTACGATACGTTAACTAATATGGCATACTTATCAAATCCGCGTCAATGAATCGACGAAAGTTAGTGATCTAGGGTTAATATCTAAATGTTACAGCAATATACGACATTTTATCGTTTAATTTCGGCTTCTTATCATCAATACCCTTTATATTACACAAAATGCAAGTCATTTGATCAACTATACCCGTGATAAAGTCGTTTACAGTAGATATATAGTCGTTTATGCCTTTTATCTGCATAAACCTTTATAACTAAATGTAACAGCATTATACGACATATGATTGTTTACATGCGGCTTGTTATCGTCAATATCCAACATATTACACACAATACAAGTGCTATTTTCATTTATAACTGTTATAAGGACATTTACAGTCGTTCTATAATCGTTTATGTCTTTTATCTGCATATACATTTGTATCTAAATGTTACAACTATATACGACATTTTATCGATTAATTTCGGATTGTTATCATCAATACCCTTTATATTACACAAAATGCAAGTCAT
This sequence comes from Cerceris rybyensis, assembly GCA_910591515.1. Taxonomy (NCBI): domain Eukaryota; kingdom Metazoa; phylum Arthropoda; class Insecta; order Hymenoptera; family Crabronidae; genus Cerceris; species Cerceris rybyensis. Next base: position 32,969 of record CAJUXP010000307.1, on the reverse strand, counting down.
TTGATCGTCTATACCCGTTATAACGTTGTTTACAGTCGATATATTGTCGTTTATGTCTTTTATCTGCATAAACCTTTATAACTAAATGTACCAGCATTATACGACATATGATTGTTTACATGCGGCTTGTTATCGTCAATATCCAACATATTACACACAATACAAGTGCTATTTTCATTTATAACTGTAATAAGGACGTTTACAGTCGTTCTATAATCTTTTATGTCTTTTATCTGCATATACATTAACCCTAGATCACTAACCATATTTTTCGACGCTTAACAATAACCTTCGTTTCTTCGACTACGGTGTTTACAAAAGGGGTTAAAGGGTTTTATTTAAATTGTGACCGTCAGTCTACGAGAGATAAGATAAGCCCATAATCATTATTAGTAAACAAGGGACTTATTCATCATCTCCAGTATAAAAGAGCAGCCAACGAAGGAACGACAGGCATAAGTCAGAAGTCAAGCCTAAGGAACGGATCAACGTCGCAAGGCCTTCAGCCCATTCTCTGTACTTCTCCGAGTATTGTAATAAGTAGTGTTGTAAGATTGAGTAGTTTGTAAAAGTAGAGTTTAAGAAGACGCAATAAAAATCCTTTTTAAAAACTCGAATTCCTGGACCTCGCCGGTAACATTAAAAATTGGTGGCAGCGGTGGGATACCGGCATCCTTGGAAGAGGAACTCGCTGAGACGAGAGCACTTGAAAACCCGATTCTCTGAGCAGAAGGGACAAGTTGCTGCAAAACGGTATCCACGATACGAGCCCGCGATCCAGAAGAACAACTACTATAAATCTACACACGAAGAACAATCTCGTCGAGACCACTGAAAGGTGAGTATCAGAGATGGCTGAAACCACACAACATCAAATAGAATCTCTAACAAAAATAATAGAGAATCTAGCAATCGAAGTAGAAAATCTCAAAAAGGAGAGAAAACCTACAAAAGGAAAAACACATAACACAACGGAAGAAAAAGATATCATAACTGACGACGATACAGAATATTCAGATATTAGTGTAGGAGATACAAGCGATTTCTCATTAAGAGACCTCCTGTTAACTATAGCAGAATTCAACGGAGAAAATGTTGAATCATTTATATATCAAGTTGATACTGCAAAAGATAATATACGAAGCAGCCAAAGAGCTCTTCTACTATCCTGTATATTGGGAACAAAAATCAAAGGAAAAGCAAGCAGTGTCATAAGAGCTGAAGCCGTCAGAAATTTCGCTGATCTCAGGAAACAATTGAGACAACACTTCGGTAATCAACAAGATTTACAAACGCATCAAATACAAAGGAATAATATAAGACAAGGATACAAAGAAACAGTCCTTGAATATACAAAGAGATTTATGAAAATCCACGAAGCCGCCATAAGAGCGATAACCACTCAAGAAGCTCCAGAAGCAACAAAGTCTATATTAATAGACATTGAGAGGAAAAGAGGTGTATATGATTACATAGAAGGTCTTGAAAGAGAATTGAGACTAGATGTCAAAACGAGTATGCCTAAAGACGTTCACTCAGCAACTCAATCAGCCTTACAAGCTGAAGTTACGGCAAAAACCAAGCGTCCGAATGTACAAAATTCTCCAACCGAGAGAAAAACGCACGCAAGATTATATACAAAGAACTCAAAAGAATTCAAAAAACCAAGAATCATTAAATGCAATTACTGCAAGAGATTAGGACATTCAATTGAGGAATGCCGAACTAAAAGATATCATGAACAAAGAAATTTTCAAAAGGTCCAACCTACAAACAATGGCCCTCCAGAACAAACAAATACTCTGAAAGGAACGTTGGTACCATACAAGGAACCGACAACCAGCTTGTTAACATCCTCCTCGAACCATTAGATTGTAGAAAAACGACATTTTTACTAGATACAGGCTCTTCAATATCGCTAATAAAAGAGAAAAATGTCAAAAACAGACGATTAATAAAAAGAGAACCAATGGAGAAAATAAAAACAGTCACCGGAGAAACCTTAAGAACAAAAGGTATTATTAATACAAAAATATTAGGAAGAGAAACAAAATTAATTATCGTCCCAAATGGTATAAGATTAGACGAAGACGGAATACTTGGCATTGATGCTCTCAGATCATTAGATTGCATCTGGAATGTTAAAGAAAATGAAGTCCAATTAAAAGATATGAAATTCAGATACGAAGAAAAGAAACAAGGAAATTTGAAAGCACCACCAAGAGCTATAACAACATTAAAATATGCAGTACAAGGTGTCAATAATGGACCAGCCTTGATAGAATTCGACGACTTCACCGTGCTAACAATGGTAAAAGAAGGTAAAACGACTCTTCCACATTTCAATCTAACCAACGAAGAAAAATTACCGAAAAACCCTTTGCAAGCAAAACCCGCAAATATGGAAGAATTCCAAAGAAAGTTTATACCTTTAAAAGAAGACAGAAAAAAACTTCTTAAAGAAAACACCCGACTACAACATTTAAAAGAAGGAAGCAAAGAACTATGGGAAATAATACAAAGTTATCACGATATATTTGTACTCCCTGGAGATCCATTACCAATTACAAAGTTAACAGAACATTCAATACAAATGAAAGACGAAACACCAATAAATATTAAACAATACAGATATCCGCCTATACTCCAAGAAGAAATAAAAAGACAAATAAAAGAAATGTTCGAAAAAGGAATTATTAGAGAAAGCGACTCCCCTTTTAATTCTCCTTTATGGGTAGTCCCAAAGAAAACAGACGCATCAGGCAAAAAGAAATGGCGAATAGTGATAGATTACAGAAAATTGAACGAAAGAACTCTCCTAGATTCTTATCCATTACCAAATATAGAAGACATACTTGATAAACTAGGAAACTCGCAATACTTTTCTGCATTTGACCTAGCATCAGGTTTTCATCAAATCGGAATGAAGGAAGAAGACAAAGCTAAAACAGCATTTTCAACGCCAAACGGACATTTTGAATTCAATCGCATGCCATTCGGATTAAAGAATGCCCCACCTACTTTTCAAAGAATGATGGACAAAGGATTAAAAGGACTAACGGGAACCACTTGTTTCGTATACATGGATGATATTATTGTTTTCGGCTCCACGTTAGAAGAACATAATAAAAATCTAATCACACTCTTCAACAGACTTAGAGAAGTTGGTTTAAAACTCCAACCGGATAAATGCGAATATTTAAAGCCAGAATTAGCTTACTTGGGTCACAAAATCTCTAAAGAAGGAGTTAAACCTAATGAAGAAAGGATAGAGAAAATAACAAAGTATCCAACACCTAAAAATCAAAAAGAAATAAAACAATTCTTAGGTCTCGTAGGATACTATCGAAAATTTATAAAGGACTTTGCAAAAAAGGCACGACCTCTAACAGAATTATTAAGAAAAGAAAAATCATGGGAATGGGACATAAAGCAGGAAGAATCATTTGAATCTTTAAGACAAGCGCTAACAAAAGAACCTATCTTACAATTCCCAAATTGGAAAAAACCTTTTATATTAACAACAGACGCAAGTAACCAAGCAATAGGTGCTATACTGTCGCAAGGAACAGTCGGACAAGACAAACCAATAGCATACGTATCTAGAACGTTGAACAAAGCCGAAACTAATTATTCAACGACGGAAAAGGAATTATTAGCCATAGTATGGGCTACGAAACACTTCCGCCCTTACTTATATGGAAGAAAATTTATGATCATAACTGATCACAGACCATTAGTATGGTTACAGAATGTTAAAGATCCAACGTCACGATTAATGCGATGGCGATTAAAACTTGAAGAATATGATTACGAAATACAATATAAAAAAGGAAAACAAAACTCCAATGTCGATGCATTATCAAGAATTAATGCCTTAGAAACGGAAAACGAAGAAAACTCTAGAGACATAGCTGAAGAAGTCCTAGAGGATCTGATGAATGAAGCTTCACCCACGTACGAGGAATTTCAAGAAGAAAAGGATACATTCCTCGGATCTCCCTATCTAATGATACAAAAGGGAAGAACCACTAGAAAAGGACTGGTCATAACAACCATCAATGAGGAACAAGGACTCCACATTGATCCTTATGATGACGAAATCATATGGTACGCAAGCATACGAACTGAGATTCCAGAATGCTCAGAAGTAGAAGTCAGAATTCCTGACTTGAATGTCAGAGAATTAATTATAAAAATGATTTCTTACGTTCATATGAAAAAGACTCCAGAAAAGGATCTCATTGTAAAAATCAATGACACAAAAGATCCGCAAACAAAGGAAGAAAAAGAGAGGATCATCAAAGAAGTGCACGAGAGCACTCTAGGTGGACACTATGGTACCGAGAAAACCATAGAGAAATTGCGCACTGCTTATAATTGGCCTGGAATGGTCAGAGACACTGAGGATGTCATCAAAAAGTGCCAAAAATGTCAATTTGAACGTCTAAGATACGTTGCAAATAAACCACCAATGGGAAAACCAGATATCCCTAACGATCCTAATGAAAAGGTTTCATTAGACACAATAGGTCCTCTACCGATCGATAAAGGTTACAGATATATCTTGGTAATACAAGATTACCTTACAAGATATATACAACTAGCCCCTCTAAGGACGAAAGAAGCTAAAGAAGTCCTTGAAAAATTTTGGCAATATTATTGCTGCATATTCGGTGTTCCGAAAGAAATTGTCACCGACAACGGGCTAGAGTTCCAAGGAAAATTTCTAGAGGTTATGCAAGATAAACTTAGAGTAAAAATGACCTCGACAGCGGTATATCATCCGCAATCAAATGGGAAAAATGAAAGATCCCATAGAGAGGTATTGAACTACCTCAGAAGCTATATCGGAGAATCCAATAACTGGACAGAGCAACTCATTGGAGCTACAATTGCTCATAATACAACTACCAATGAAACTCTACAAATTACTCCGATAGAATACATGTTTGGATACAAACCAAACATACCCTTCGACATAGAAGAATTGTCGATGACAGACAAAGAAAAGTATGAATCTCTAATTAGGAGAAGAAAGAATATCAAAAGACAAATCTCCGAAAGACTACAAAGAAGGAGAAAAATACAAGCGAAAGGAAAAGCAAGGGTCACAGACAATCTCAAAAAGGGACAACAAGTTCTTGTCAGGAGACATCAACCACAAGATTCACGACTACATGCCCCATGGGAAGGACCCTATGAAATCATAAAGATTATAAATAATCAAGCCGCAACAATAAAAAAGGGACTTAAAGAAGTCACCTATCACTTTAATGACATAAAACCATTTGTTGCAGGAACAGAGGAAAGAGAGAGAGGACATGAAGAGAGCGAACCTCATACCTCTGCTACTAATTTTGATCCTACAGATCAAAATAATTCATATGAAACAGAAAGACAAGGAACAAGAGAATGATCACATATACGTAACTAAACTAGATCCTAATCAAGCAGTATATCTTGAAAATTTAGGACCTACACAGTTATATCACGCAACGTGGAATCTAATAATAGGAATCAATTACGAACCAGTATTACAATCAATAGATGAACTTGACGCGAATCTCGCACAAATATTAAAACTATGCATCGTGAAAATGCAACCTCAAATATGCTCATCAAAGCATAGAATCGAAGCACAACAGAAAAGAATGATTCGTCTAAAAGAAGATAGAAATACGCTTCTACATTTCATCGGGAAAAGAAACAAAAGAGGCTTATTGAACGCTATTGGAGAAGGAATAAAAATCCTCTTCGGAAACTTGGCAGCCTCTGACGCCGATTATTATAATCAGGAAATCGACAAATTGAGAGAAGATAATTTACAAATTGCACATTTAGTAAGGAATCAAACAACCTTCTTACTAAATCATCTCAAAAGCAACCTCGGAACATTTAACCAATTACAAAAGCAAACACATTTCTTAAATGAAAATTTTCAAATTCTCAAGGATGAAAGCGAGAAAGTATTATTAAACCAACAAATAGACGAATTATATGCTGATCACATATTGATGTATTCTGAAACAAGAGAAGATTTACAACAACTCTTGAACGCTTTAATAGATGGAAAGAAAGGAATAATACACCCGTATATCCTTTCACCTGAACAACTTATAAAAATTCTTAAAAATACATCGCAAGAACAATTCTTTCCAACTCCACTGTCGGAAGAATATTATCCAACGATAATTGAGATAAGCGACCTAACGATCTCCATGAACAAAGGAAAATTACTGTACACATTCCATATACCATTAATAGAACCATTAGATTATGTATTGTATCATGCAATACCAATTCCAGTTTATTCAATAATAAAAGGGTATATGATACATGACATACAAATACCATATATTCTGCTTAACCATGACAGGACGAAATTCGTTCCTATAGAAACAGAAGAACAAATGAGAATAAAGAAAGTGATCAACACAAATCTTATAAAAAGATCGCATCCTGATTACTCTACAAAGGATTCAGATGCCTGTCTTATTGAGTTAATACTTTCAAAAGGATCACAATGTTCTTACCGTTATATACAACTACAGAATACTCTGTACGTTCAACTAAAAACTAATCAAGACTGGATCATAATTCCATCTCATGAAGAAACATTACATGCTGTCTGTTCAGAAAACCAACCGATATTTCTGAAGATAGAAAAAACGAGTATAGTACATCTGCCTAAAGGATGTATGGCTACTACATCCAGAACAGTACTAAAAGCAAGTGAAACAATAAACGACAAATCAGTTGATATAATGTTAAGAGGAAGTATCGATGAACTAAAGATAATAAAGAAACTACAAAAGATGAATATTTCTTCCTCCGAACTACAACTAGAACTCTTAAACGAAGATTCTCTAAATCCAGCGCAACTGAATGCGTTAGGAACCACTGTCGAAGAATTAAACAAACAGATAGAAGAACTATCACTTAAGAAAAGAACTCTTACATGGTCAGAAAAGATAACAAAATACCTAACTTACGCAGGATACTCTACATTAATAGGAAGTCTCCTATATTTGATATACAAGGCCGATTGCTGTCCAAGAATAACGAGATGCCTTGGATATTTCTTTAGACCATGTACCATAGTCTACAATCACTGTACTTTTGGACCTAACTCAAGTACAGAAGAAAATGTTCACGAAAATTCAAGAAGAAACCAAGGAACAGAACTAAGCCTAGAACCTATACGAACATATTCTGGAACATTCGATGACAACGATAGCGATACCCCATCCTTCGCGCAACACAGAAAATACAAAAGGAGTAGACAACAAAATATATGAAACTGGTATGTTACAGATGTGTTGCTACCCGCACAAACCAACGGCCGAAGAAAGCCTTCTGTGCGACGAAAATATAAATGAACAAGAAGATTACTTGGGTACCGATAGATTTAGATGCTTCAAAGGAGAAATTGTAGAAGTATATCTACAACCAGGCTTTAAAAGAATCTGCGATGACTGTTTCTTTCCTACAGACGAATATCTTGACGCAGATTTCGTCGAAGCTCACATTTGTGCCATCGGACATTATACGATGAATTGTGAAGATTGTAACGTTCCTTTACTATTCTCCCAAAGAATAGAAGTATGCGCTGAATGTATGGAGATCTATACCAGAAGACTACATGAAGAACTAGGAAGAAGAGTTCTCTACATCGTCGATGACGTGGTCATACCATAAAACGACGTTCCGGGACGGAACTTTTCCACCCCAAGGAGGAATGTGACCGTCAGTCTACGAGAGATAAGATAAGCCCATAATCATTATTAGTAAACAAGGGACTTATTCATCATCTCCAGTATAAAAGAGCAGCCAACGAAGGAACGACAGGCATAAGTCAGAAGTCAAGCCTAAGGAACGGATCAACGTCGCAAGGCCTTCAGCCCATTCTCTGTACTTCTCCGAGTATTGTAATAAGTAGTGTTGTAAGATTGAGTAGTTTGTAAAAGTAGAGTTTAAGAAGACGCAATAAAAATCCTTTTTAAAAACTCGAATTCCTGGACCTCGCCGGTAACAAAATAAAATTTAAACATGTTTTCTTCTATTATTAAAGGTAGGTATTTATTTATTACGATACGTTAACTAATATGGCATACTTATCAAATCCGCGTCAATGAATCGACGAAGGTTAGTGATCTAGGGTTAATATCTAAATGTTACAGCAATATACGACATTTTATCGTTTAATTTCGTCTTGTTATCATCAATACCCTTTATATTACACAAAATGCAAGTCATTTGATCAACTATACCCGTGATAAAGTCGTTTACAGTAGATATATAGTCGTTTATGACTTTTATCTGCATAAACCTTTATAACTAAATGCAACAGCATTATACGACATATGATTGTTTACATGCGGCTTGTTATCGTCAATATCCATCATATTACACACAATGCAAGTGCTATTTTCATTTATAACTGTTATAAGGACGTTTACAGTCGTTCTATAATCGTTTATGTCTTTTATCTGCATATACATTTGTATCTAAATGTTACAACTATATACGACATTTTATCGTTTAGTTTCGGCTTGTTACCATCAATACCATTTATATTACACAAAATGCATGTCCTTTGATCATCTATGACCTTTATAACGTCATTTACAGTCGATATAATGACGTTTATGACTTTTATCTGCATAAACCTTTATAACTAAATGCAACAGCATTATACGACATATGATTGTTTACATGCGGCTTGTTATCGTCAATATCCATCATATTACACACAATACAAGTGCTATTTTCATTTATAACTGTTATAAGGACGTTTACAGTCGTTCTATAATCGTTTATGTCTATTATCTGAATATACATTTGTATCTAAATGTTACAACTATATACGACATTTTATCGTTTAGTTTCGGCTTGTTATCATCAATACCATTTATATTACACAAAATGCAAGTCCTTTGATCAACTGTTCCCGTGATAACGTCGTTTACAGTAGATGTATAGTCGTTTATGTCTTTTATCTGCATAAACATTTATAACTAAATGTAACAGCATTATACGACATATGATTGTTTACATGGGGCTTGTTATCGTCAAAATTCAACATATTACACACAATACAAGTGCTATTTTCATTTATAACTGTTATAAGGACGTATACACTTGTTCTATAATCGTTTATGTCTTTTATCTGCATATACATATGTATCTAAATGTTACAACTATATACGACATTTTATCGTCTAATTTCGGCTTGTTATCATCAATACCCTTTATATTACACAAAATGCAAGTTATTTTATCGTCTATACCCGTTATAACGTTGTTTACAGTCGATATATTGTCGTTTATGTCTTTTATCTGCATAAACCTTTATAACTAAATGTAACAGCATTATACGACATATGATTGTTTACATGCGGCTTGTTATCGTCAATATCCATCATATTACACACAATGCAAGTGCTATTTTCATTTATAACTGTTATAAGGACGTATACACTTGTTCTATAATCGTTTATGTCTTTTATCTGCATATACATATGTATCTAAATGTTACAACTATATACGACATTTTATCGTCTAATTTCGGCTTGTTATCATCAATACCCTTTATATTACAGAAAATGCAAGTCATTTGATCGTCTATACCCGTTATAACGTTGTTTACAGTCGATATATTGTCGTTTATGTCTTTTATCTGCATAAACCTTTATAACTAAATGTAACAGCATTATACGACATATGATTGTTTACATGCGGCTTGTTATCGTCAATATCCATCATATTACACACAATGCAAGTGCTATTTTCATTTATAACTGTTATAAGGACGTTTACAGTCGTTCTATAATCGTTTATGTCTTTTATCTGCATATACATTTGTATCTAAATGTTACAACTATATACGACATTTTATCGATTAATTTCGGATTGTTATCATCAATACCCTTTATATTACACAAAATGCAAGTCATTTGATCGTCTATACCCGTTATAACGTTGTTTACAGTCGATATATTGTCGTTTATGTCTTTTATCTGCATAAACCTTTATAACTAAATGTACCAGCATTATACGACATATGATTGTTTACATGCGGCTTGTTATCGTCAATATCCAACATATTACACACAATACAAGTGCTATTTTCATTTATAACTGTAATAAGGACGTTTACAGTCGTTCTATAATCTTTTATGTCTTCTATCTGCATATACATGTCTATGTAAATGTTACAACTATATACGACATTTTATCGTTTAATTTCGGCATTTTATCATCAATACCCTTTATATTACACAAAATGCAAGTCATTTGATCCTCTATACCCGTTATAACGTTGTTTACAGTCGATATATTGTCGTTTATGCCTTTTATCTGCATAAACCTTTATAACTAAATGTAACAGCATTATACGACATATGATTGTTTACATGCGGCTTGTTATCGTCAATATCCAGCATATTACACACAATACAAGTGCTATTTTCATTTATAACTGTTATAAGGACGTTGACAGTCGTTCTATAATCTTTTATGTCCTCTATCTGCATACACATGTCTATCTAAATGTTACAATTATCTACGACATTTTATCGTTTAGTTTCGGCTTGTTATCATCAATACCCTTTATATTACACAAAATGCATGTCCTTTGATCTTCTATATCCTTTATAACGTCGTTTACAGTCGATATAATGCCGTTTATGACTTTTATCTGCATAAACCTTTATAACTAAATGCAACAGCATTATACGACATATGATTCTTTACATGCGGCTTGATATCATCAATATCCAACATATTACACAAAATACAAGTGCTATTTTCATTTATAACTGTTATAAGGACGTTTACAGTCGTTCTATAATCTTTTATGTCCTCTGTCTGCATATACATGTCTATCTAAATGTTACAATTATCTACGACATTTTATCGTTTAGTTTCGGCTTGTTATCACCAATACCCTTTATGTTACACAAAATGCAAGTCATTTGATCAACTATACCCGTTATAACGTTGTTTACAGTCGATATATTGTCGTTTATGTCTTTTATCTGCATAAACCTTTATAACTAAATGTAACAGCATTATACGACATATGATTGTTTACATGCGGCTTGTTATCGTCAATATCCAATATATTACACACAATACAAGTGCTATTTTCATTTATAACTGTAATAAGGACGTTTACAGTCGTTCTATAATCTTTTATGTCTTTTATCTGCATATACATTAACCCTAGATCACTAACCATATTTTTCGACGCTTAACAATAACCTTCGTTTCTTCGACTACGGTGTTTACAAAAGGGGTTAAAGGGTTTTATTTAAATAAAATTTAAACATGTTTTCTTCTATTATTAAAGGTAGGTATTTATTTATTACGATACGTTAACTAATATGGCATACTTATCAAATCCGCGTCAATGAATCGACGAAGGTTAGTGATCTAGGTTTAATATCTAAATGTTACAGCAATATACGACATTTTATCGTTTAATTTCGGCTTGTTATCATCAATACCCTTTATATTACACAAAATGCAAGTCATTTGATCAACTATACCCGTGATAAAGTCGTTTACAGTAGATGTATAGTCGTTTATGTCTTTTATCTGCATAAACATTTATAACTAAATGCAACAGCATTATACGACATATGATTGTTTACACGCGGCTTGTTATCGTCAATATCCATCATATTACACACAATACAAGTGCTATTTTCATTTATAACTGTTATAAGGACGTTTACAGTCGTTCTATAATCGTTTATGTCTTTTATCTGCATAAACATTTGTATCTAAATGTTACAACTATGTACGACATATTATCGATTAATTTCATCATGTTATCATCAATACCCTTTATATTACAAGAAATGCAAGTCATTTGATCGTCTATACCCGTTATAACGTTGTTTACAGTCGATATATTGTCGTTTATGTCTTTTATCTGCATAAACCTTTATAACTAAATGTACCAGCATTATACGACATATGATTGTTTACATGCGGCTTGTTATCGTCAATATCCAACATATTACACACAATACAAGTGCTATTTTCATTTATAACTGTAATAAGGACGTTTACAGTCGTTCTATAATCTTTTATGTCTTCTATCTGCATATACATGTCTATGTAAATGTTACAACTATATACGACATTTTATCGTTTAATTTCGGCATTTTATCATCAATACCCTTTATATTACACAAAATGCAAGTCATTTGATCCTCTATACCCGTTATAACGTTGTTTACAGTCGATATATTGTCGTTTATGCCTTTTATCTGCATAAACCTTTATAACTAAATGTAACAGCATTATACGACATATGATTGTTTACATGCGGCTTGTTATCGTCAATATCCAGCATATTACACACAATACAAGTGCTATTTTCATTTATAACTGTTATAAGGACGTTGACAGTCGTTCTATAATCTTTTATGTCCTCTATCTGCATACACATGTCTATCTAAATGTTACAATTATCTACGACATTTTATCGTTTAGTTTCGGCTTGTTATCATCAATACCCTTTATATTACACAAAATGCATGTCCTTTGATCTTCTATATCCTTTATAACGTCGTTTACAGTCGATATAATGCCGTTTATGACTTTTATCTGCATAAACCTTTATAACTAAATGCAACAGCATTATACGACATATGATTCTTTACATGCGGCTTGATATCATCAATATCCAACATATTACACAAAATACAAGTGCTATTTTCATTTATAACTGTTATAAGGACGTTTACAGTCGTTCTATAATCTTTTATGTCCTCTGTCTGCATATACATGTCTATCTAAATGTTACAATTATCTACGACATTTTATCGTTTAGTTTCGGCTTGTTATCACCAATACCCTTTATGTTACACAAAATGCAAGTCATTTGATCAACTATACCCGTTATAACGTTGTTTACAGTCGATATATTGTCGTTTATGTCTTTTATCTGCATAAACCTTTATAACTAAATGTACCAGCATTATACGACATATGATTGTTTACATGCGGCTTGTTATCGTCAATATCCAATATATTACACACAATACAAGTGCTATTTTCATTTATAACTGTAATAAGGACGTTTACAGTCGTTCTATAATCTTTTATGTCTTTTATCTGCATATACATTAACCCTAGATCACTAACCATATTTTTCGACGCTTAACAATAACCTTCGTTTCTTCGACTACGGTGTTTACAAAAGGGGTTAAAGGGTTTTATTTAAATAAAATTTAAACATGTTTTCTTCTATTATTAAAGGTAGGTATTTATTTATTACGATACGTTAACTAATATGGCATACTTATCAAATCCGCGTCAATGAATCGACGAAGGTTAGTGATCTAGGTTTAATATCTAAATGTTACAGCAATATACGACATTTTATCGTTTAATTTCGGCTTGTTATCATCAATACCCTTTATATTACACAAAATGCAAGTCATTTGATCAACTATACCCGTGATAAAGTCGTTTACAGTAGATGTATAGTCGTTTATGTCTTTTATCTGCATAAACATTTATAACTAAATGCAACAGCATTATACGACATATGATTGTTTACACGCGGCTTGTTATCGTCAATATCCATCATATTACACACAATACAAGTGCTATTTTCATTTATAACTGTTATAAGGACGTTTACAGTCGTTCTATAATCGTTTATGTCTTTTATCTGCATAAACATTTGTATCTAAATGTTACAACTATGTACGACATATTATCGATTAATTTCATCATGTTATCATCAATACCCTTTATATTACAAGAAATGCAAGTCATTTGATCGTCTATACCCGTTATAACGTTGTTTACAGTCGATATATTGTCGTTTATGTCTTTTATCTGCATAAACATTTATAACTAAATGTAACAGCATTATACGACATATGATTGTTTACATGGGGCTTGTTATCGTCAATATCCAACATATTACACACAATACAAGTGCTATTTTCATTTATAACTGTTATAAGGACGTTTACAGTCGTTCTATAATCGTTTATGTCTTTTATCTGCACATACATTTGTATCTAAATGTTACAACTATATACGACATTTTATCGTTTCGTTTCGGCTTGTTATCATCAATACCATTTATATTACACAAAATGCATGTCCTTTGATCATCTATAACCTTTATAACGTCGTTTACAGTCGATATATTGCCGTTTATGTCTTTTATCTGCATAAACATTTATAACTAAATGCAACAGCATTATACGACATATGATTGTTTACATACGGCTTGTTATCGTCAATATCCATCATATTACACACAATACAAGTGCTATTTTCATTTATAACTATAATAAGGACGTTTACAGTCGTTCTATAATCGTTTATGTCTTTTATCTGCATATACATATGTATCTAAATGTTACAACTATATACGACATTTTGTCGTCCAATTTCGGCTTGTTATCATCAATACGCTTTATATTACACAAAATGCAAGTTATTTGATCGTCTATACCCATTATAACGTTGTTTACAGTCGATATATTGTCGTTTATGTCTTTTATCTGCATAAACCTTTATAACTAAATGTAACAGCATTATACGACATATGATTGTTTACATGCGGCTTGTTATCGTCAATATCCAACATATTACACACAATACAAGTGCTATTTTCATTTATAACTGTTATAAGGACGTTTACAGTCGTTCTATAATCGTTTATGTCTATTATCTGAATATACATTTGTATCTAAATGTTACAACTATATACGACATTTTATCGTTTAGTTTCGGCTTGTTATCATCAATACCATTTATATTACACAAAATGCAAGTCCTTTGATCAACTGTTCCCGTGATAACGTCGTTTACAGTAGATGTATAGTCGTTTATGTCTTTTATCTGCATAAACATTTATAACTAAATGTAACAGCATTATACGACATATGATTGTTTACATGGGGCTTGTTATCGTCAAAATCCAACATATTACACACAATACAAGTGCTATTTTCATTTATAACTGTTATAAGGACGTATACACTTGTTCTATAATCGTTTATGTCTTTTATCTGCATATACATATGTATCTAAATGTTACAACTATATACGACATTTTATCGTCTAATTTCGGCTTGTTATCATCAATACCCTTTATATTACACAAAATGCAAGTTATTTTATCGTCTATACCCGTTATAACGTTGTTTACAGTCGATATATTGTCGTTTATGTCTTTTATCTGCATAAACCTTTATAACTAAATGTAACAACATTATACGACATATGATTGTTTACATGCGGCTTGTTATCGTCAATATCCAACATATTACACACAATACAAGTGCTATTTTCATTTATAACTGTTGTTACGTGCGGTGCTATATTATATACCTATAGCGAGCCGTCCGTCGTCGAGCGGTAACCGACGGTCGGTGAGGAGACGCTCGTTACAGCGGGAAATTATAAGATTTTGAAAGGTTATTGGATTGGGGATGTGAAGGAGGTAAAAGAATATATAGTTAAAATTATACTCTACTTAGCTTAAGGCTAGCAGAGGACAGGATGGATGGGCCGATCTGTTGAAACCCGTACAGGTTTATTGGAATCGAAATTTGAAAGAATAAGGAATTTAAATAATAATGTTTTTGAACAAAGATTGAACTGGTAAAATAAAGTATATTCAAACTGTGTTTAAGAAATTATACAACTCAAAGATTGTTAGAGAGAAGCTTTGAAGTTATGAATTATCAAATATAAAATGACAATGTAGGGGTGGTGAAACTTATTCGAAACGGAGTTCGAATGAATTTCCCATTCACAAATAATTAATTAATCCTTACTTTTGACGGTTCGTTTCAGGGCTCGTAGTCAATGAAATTATTAATGAAAATATTCAAAATTAAATATGGTAAAAATTGGAACTCACCCTGGTTTTCCAGTAGCTGATTCAATTATGAATTATAACGCAGCGCTGTGTCTATACGTATACGTTTACAAAATTGTTGTTCTAATATTCGCTTCGTTGCTATGATATTACAGTGTACGCTGAGTTTAAAGACGGTTTGGATATCTGTACAGAGAAAATGAATTAAGAGTTGCACTTTGGTATGAAGGTATGTTCACTTATGACTAACGGATTAAAATTTATGATTATTTGATACAGATATTCGATTTACGATAATATATATATAGTGATCGGATTTCAAAAGATGATAAAATTTAGATAGAATATCTCGCGCGAAACACTGAGTCTTTCGGCACTATTTATCGATACCGAACTTTCGCTCACTGAGAATCGAAGATTCTCCTTACGGTTTCGCGGGCTAACAATCACGCACTTCGCGACTTGACGATTGAAAGCCAAGAGATTTCTAAGTTAACTATGATATTCAATTAGAATGTTTGACGAGGAAATCAAAGTCCGTCACCGCGTATCAAACTATTGAAGTTATTCGCGGATAACTTGGCTTAACGACACCCCGGACTCAATGCCTACGCACCTCGCGACTTTCCAGACAAGAGTGACGAGTTAATCTCGCCCCGGGTCTCACGAAGGGTGGACCCATGGTGGAGGTGGTAGCCACGTTCCGTGGTCACGTTATGCTTAGGTTTTAATTCTGGGAATGCAACTCTTTATTCTTCTTCTCTGTTCAGTTCTTACTAAATTCTTATCGATAGGTACGTGATGGAATGCGCCTAGGGCGCAGCAGTCCTGTAACGCTTCTGATAAAACATTGTGGGAACGCGCTTACTAGAGAAATTACATCTGCTAGCCAAGATATAGGCGGAAATATTAATGAAAAACAATACAAGAAATGAACGAAAAAGAAAACGAAAAATTTAGTTCGGGACGTAACATCCCTCCCCCCTTAGGAAAAGGCGTCGTCCTCGATGCCTAGCGGTATGGGCTGGAGATACTCTACGGTAGCGTATCTATTCGTGCAAGAGACGGTGATCCATCTGCCTCGTGATAGTACTGCCTAGCTGCAGCTTGCGTCATAGATGGTGAAGTTCTCTTCGGAATTCCTTGAGTTCGCAATGTCTTTAGTTGTACTACACGTCACGGAGGCAAATTTTTCCTTTGATGCTGAAGCAGCAACACATGGATGGATCCAGGCGTTGTGATGGCCGTTAATATGTCCTTCCCTGCTGGTGTAGGTGCTAACCGCATCACATAATATCAGCGTGACCTGGACTTAGAGCTTGTCGATGCCGCATATTCCCTGCTATTATTGTACAGATTAGTTATGGCTTTAATAACTAATAATTTGTAGGTGAGGAAGACAAATGGAAGATTAAATAATATGTAAGCGAAAACAGAAGAGATATAGAATTGAGATAAAATTTTGGTCCACCAGTGGTTACTGGTCAGATACTGTTTTCTTTTCTGTGTTTGGAGATGTTTTCCAAATGGTGATCTCCCAACTTTTGTTATCGGCTTTTCGAACGTAGTGGTTTCCCGGATGCCAAATCGCTGTTGTTGTTGATAATGCATTTGCAGTCAGATATGTCTTCCTAGATTTTCCTCTCTTTTGTTCAGGTGTGTATAAGGTGTTCCCAGGTCCAATTGTTTGAGATCTGGTCCCTTGTGACTCGTGCAGCATCGCAAAATCTCTGTAGGTCGGTCTGAATCCTGTGAGCTGTTTTTGGTGATTGGTGTGAACTGGTGTTAATCTTGATATGGCTTGGCTATTACTGTACTGAAATATTCAGCATTGACTTCCGTGAAGAAACTGATGTTGTGATGGCTTGCTGATCCAGTGAGTCCAGATGGTACGCTACTACGAACTAAGGAACGAAGTACATGATTTGTGTGTTACAATTTCTTACGATTTCCGCATACGAGTCCAAATTTGGTCGAGTCCTATTTTCAAAATAACAAAATTGAATAATAACATCCTACAGTGATTGCATATGGGTAAATACAAGAGTTCCCGGGGGAACGAAAAATTTCTTAATTAGGTGCGAGTTCCAATTTATCTGTATGTTTAACAAATCTTTTTCCTGTATTATCTTCCAATATAATATTATTGTATTCTAATATTCCAACAATTTTGTATGGTCCATGATATCGTTTACTGAATTTTCCTTGTCTAGGTTCTACTAAAACACGTGCCATATCTCCAATTTTTCCTTCGAATGGTTTAATCTTTTGATCATAGTAAGATTTTGAAGTTTGTTTTGCAGAGATTAAATTTTTACCTGCCAGAACTTGCATTTCTGATAATCTGACTATTAAATCGTGGAGATAAGAGTTATAAGTCGAGCAGTTTTCTTCAGTCGGTAAACTACTAGGGAATCGGGCTAATTTTCCAAAAACTAATTCATATGGAGTGAAATTTGTAGCTTCATGAACAGAAGTATTATATGAAAACATAGCAAAAGGAACTAGACGGTCCCAATCGTCGAAATCATCCAAGTAATGTTTTATGTAATCTGCCAAAACTATGTGACTTCTTTCTAATGCACCATTTGATTGAGGTCTATAGCTTGATGTGGTTATGTGGTCCATTTTGAATAGTTTTGCCATTTCTTTAAGAAGTTTATTCACAAAACTGGTTCCTCGGTCTGTCAGTATTACTCGAGGTGCGCCAAACTGGAGAATTAAGTTTTCTACTATACTGTGTGCTATTGTTTCTGCTTTGATATCCGGAACTGGTACGGCCAAACAATATTTAGATAAATTGTCTTGCATAGTTAATATGTATCGGTTTCCATTTGGAGTAATTGGTAAGGGTCCTACGGTATCTAGTGAGACTTTGGCGAATGGTTCTAATGGAGTGTCTGTAATTAGCATTGGTTCTCTCGTTTTTGCACGTACTACTTTGTTTTCCTGACAGCTATTGCAAGTTCGTATAAAATTTTGAACATCGTTTTTCAAACCTGGCCAATAAAATCTTTCTCGAATTCTCTGGTAAGTTTTCGTAATTCCTTTATGCCCACCTATTAAACTACCGTGATATTCGGAAATTATTTCCGATCGGAGTTCTTCGGGTGGTACTTGAATTTTGCCGTGGCAAATAATTATCTCAATATCACTGTCCTCAAAAGTATTCGTTAACAAATCCATTAACGTACCCTGAGATAGTGTATCGGTTAAGTCTCCGGATTTCGAAATTTTGAATGATTTTGTGCCTGATTTTATTAAGGATTTCTTTAGATTTTCCAATCCGTATTTTACCAGATTTAATTCGAGATTGTCATAATGATTCTTCTGTATGACGACGCTGAAAACCCTGTGCTTTCCACGAGTCGTCACGAGTACTTGTCCCACCTTCGGCTTCATTTCTCGCAGATTTTCAACGCTTATAGCACCTATGTCCACGAGTAATCTGCCTATAGGGTTTACAAGTTCACAATCCGAAGATATGAAATGCACATAATTTCCTGCGGTCGCAGTTAAGTTGTCTCTACTAAAGCTTAAGAGTTTCGAATGAGAAAAGGTCTTTCCAGGAAGATTTAATGGTGAGGTAGCCTCGATTTCTAACGGTACGTTTTCCTTTATACGTATTCCAGTGTAGTAGGGTTCATTCTCAGCTTCATCTGATGAAGAGGAATTTAGCTTTTCTTTTCCAACGAGATTTTCCTGAGGCACAGGGACTGTATAGTCTTCTGGACGTGGTGTGGATAATGCCAATGGTCTGCGTAACGGTACAGGGGTGGGAAATACAGATCTGCGTGGTTGCCAATGAATTTTTGTCTGTTCGTTCGTCTGTACTTTTGAATTATGTCGGTCTAATAATCTCTGTATTCGATTGTTCAATTCCTCGTCGTCAATCTGCTCCACATTGCTATTGTTTGAATCATTCAACTGCGATTTTTCTAAACTCTGATTATGTTGTCGCAAGGATTCGTCAAATCTAGCAAAAGAATTTTGTAACTCTTGTAAGTCAATCGGTTGGTCTGTAGAATGAGTAAAAACTTCATCGTCACTATTGTCCACGGGTGGCTGTACTTCTATCATAATGTTTTCCCGCGTGATATTCTCCGATTCTTCTAATCTTTCTTCCCGAATCGGTTGCAAACTCGAGTCACCCGTGCTTGACTTCCGTTTTTGAGGGTTGAGTAATGATTTTGGCGAATAATTCAAACTAGGTAGGGTGCTTTTTCTTTTACGGTGTATAGGTGGTGTCTGTGCGTCTTCTGGTTCGTCGTCATGTGTTTCGTCAGGTTTAGGCGGTGAAGCTATTGTTCCTAATTTTCGTCGTGTCCGTTGAGCAATTGAATCGGGATCTACAGGTATCAGGATTTTGGGTTTGCTTTTGGAACCAATAGGTCTACCAGGTCTTTTTGGTATATTGGAGATAGGTTCACTGGTTCTAGAGGAAGTGGCTGGTTCAAAACATTTTTGATGCCTTTGTATCGGATAAATTTGCTCCATATCAGTATCAGAATCAGAAGTACTGTCTGTTGACGAGGTATCGGATGAGTTTACTGGATTACGAGAAAGTGCATCTGCATTTACATTCAATCGGCCTGGTTTATGAACGAAATTATAATCATAGTCTCGCAATTTTAACCTCCAACGGATTAATCTTTGGCCCGGATCTTTTATTGAGTCTATCCATTTTAATGGTTCATGATCACTAAACAGAGTAAATTTTCTACCATATAGATAAGGTCGAAAATGTAGAACTGCATATAAAACTGCTAAACATTCCTTTTCTGTAGTAGAATAATTTTGTTCTGGTTTGGTCAAATTTCTAGAAAGGTAAGCTATTGGTAAGTCGTAGCCGTTGAATTCTTGAGATAAAACAGCACCTATTGCAAAATCAGATGCATCCGTTGTAAGGGTAAAAGGTTGGTTGAAATTTGGATACTGCAGGATAGGGAATTCACACAGTGCCCTGCGCAACTCACGAAAACTGCGCTTCTGTTCTTTACCCCATTCAAATTTACTGTCCTTTTTCAATAGCATTGTTAATGGCTTAGCTTTTGCAGCAAAATCTTTTATAAAACGCCGATAGTAACCAGCAAGTCCTAGAAACTGCCTGATGTTTTTCTGATTTTGAGGTGTCGGAAATTTCCTAACTGCTTTTATTTTCTTAGGATCCGGTTTTACTCCTTTCCAACTAATTACGTGGCCCAAATATGATACTTCTGTTTTTAGAAATTCACATTTATCCGGTTGCAAAGTTAATTTAGCATCTTCCAATTTAGTGAGCAATCGACGAATCTTTTTCCCATGTTCTTCTAAAGTTTTTGCATAAATAACAATGTCATCCAAATATACGAATAACTCTATCCCTTGCAATCCGCGCAGCACTTGATCCATAAGTCTTTGAAAGGTTGCCGGAGCATTTTTCAAACCCTCTGGCATTCGAACGTATTCGTAATGACCATTAAGTGTGGAAAATGCAGTTTTTTCACTATCACGTGGGTCCATCTCAATTTGTTGAAACCCACTTGCCAAATCAAAAGTTGTGAAATATCTGGCTTCACCTAAGTGATCCAGAATATCTGCTATATTTGGTAACGGGTACGCATCGCCGATGGTTTTCTCATTTAATTTCCGAAAATCGATCACCATTCGCCACCTAGGATTGCCCTGCGAATCTGGTTTCTTAGGTACAATCCAAAGCGGTGAATTGTATGGAGATTTTGAAGGCGTAATTATGCCACTACTTAATTTTGAAGAAATTTGTTTTTCAATTTCGGTTTTATGGATCGGTGGGAATCTGTACTGACGCGTATTTATAGGTACGTCGTCGGTCGTATGAATTCTATGTTGAATTAGTGGAGTCGCTTCTAATTTGTCACCCGGTAAATAAAAACATTCGGGAAATTCCTCGACTAAATCTATTACATGTTCTCTTTCCTCTTGATTTAAATGATCCAATCGTAATTTTCCTAAAATTCTTGAGACCCTACTATCATACTGTTTAGCTTCTATATCATTAATTTCGGAATCTGAATCAGAGCCTTCCGGAAAATGATGGTATTCAAATGGATAAATTTCCTGTGGGGGTATTTCTACTTCAATGTCTTTATCGAGTGTGTTTATGGCTAAAACATGGCATACACCTTGATGCACACTGACTGCTGCTTCACCAATATATATTCCTTTTTTAACCGGTAATTTTGGCAGATAACCTTCGCTTAAATCTGGATTGATAACGTCAATGGCTATTGCTTGTCGTGTACGAGCTTTTAAAAGTAATATTCGTGGTTTCGGGTTTCGTGGTGATTTTGAATTTGGTTTTTCGCCAATGAATCGAAAAGGTCGAATCGGTTCCGATTTTGTTATCATCGCATTATGAGCGAATGATATTTCTACTTGTTCCTGTCGCAAATAAGATTTTCCCAAAATTCCGTCACTCTTAAGAGGAAATGATGATTTTACTACGTGAAATTTTACTGGTTGTCCTAATAAGGTAATTGTCGTTGTACCAACCGTATCTAGGCCTTCCGGCGTTATACCGACTATTGTAATTGATTCATCTAAATTTACTGTCTGATCGCGGTGTAAAGCATTCAATTTTATAAGGTTAATATCCGCACCGGTATCTACTAAAAGACGTGCGGTTGGGTCGCGAAACTCCTTCGCTTGCATTTCTACGAGCGGGGACTCCTGCTGTCGGGAGAACGAGATAAACGTTCGTTGTTCTCCAAGGTTTCGACCTTCAGCTGACGCTCTCGGCTCGGATAACTCGCTGTCGCGTCTTTCCAGCGAGTCACTCTGGAGTTTAAATTACTATTTTCGAAATGATTCGGTGATCTAGCCCTAGATTGAGCAAAATTTTGTACCGGCGAGTTAGATCGCGGTTCACTTCTCCTTGGGGATGACGGAGAGGATCCTGTGTGGAACTGTATGGCTTTTCGGTGTGGTGAGGGAGACCTTGACGGATATTCCTGTATAATGGGAGAAGAAGTATTCGGACGATTCTGGGAGTTTTGCATGGAATGATAATTTTGGTTAAGACTATAAGGATACGGAAACGTCACATTGTATGGCATTGGTGGATAAGGGTATGGCGGATAAGGATATGGTGGGTAAGGCGGAAATGGAAATTTATATGGGTTTTGTGGATAATATTGAGGCTGTGGTTTCGCCATACCTGTGGGTGATCTTGCACGGTTTGAGGAACTGGGTGTTGGACTAGGAGATCGTGACTCCCTTTCGAATTGGACTTGGCGCTCTCTATGACGTAGTATCGATTTAGGTTTTTCCCCAGATTCTCAATTTTGAGACATCATTAGTCTCTGTGGTTCTAAACCCGGAATGATTCCCGATTTCATTCTCGATTCTACCCGAGTGGCAATTTTAACTGCTTCATTCAATGTTTTTGGATCGCGATTATCAACGGCGGAAGCCAATTCATCTGGTAGCCCGCGGATAAATGCTTCTAAAGCACCATCCTCGAGAGGAATTTTCATTTGCTCCGCTTCGCGCCCGTACTTGTCTTCTAGCGCGCAGCGAGCGTTGTTTACCAAAATATTTAATCTATCTGCGAAATCCCGAACAGTTTCGCCTTTTTTCATTCTGATTGTTTCCATTTCTCGGCTGTAATACCCATATGAATGTCCCGGAGTGAATCTATCTTTTAAATGCTTTATTAAATCATCTAATGTGTTAAATGTTTTACCCCAGGTGCTATCTCTGGCCGGCCCTTGCAATTTTCCTAATACTCCTTTAACAAATGACCCTTCTAGAGCCGGTGGTACATAGACAGCTCCATTCTGTATGTCTTGTAGAAAATTTTTCAACGGAATATTTTTACCATCGAAGAATGGTATGTTAAGAGTGCTATGCTGTACTGTAAAGCACTCAGCCATTGTAGTCATCATTGCATTTGTAAGGTCCTGACTAACATTACTTGAATTAGAAGCGTTCGCGCTTTGAGCTGCGTTTCCGCTAGGATTCATTATGAAAAATGGGTACGGAGAAATCGAAAAATGCAAAATATGTATATATATAACTGAAAGAACGAGGATTGAATTTTGTATTTAAATTTGAATGATAGCTATGTACTGTAATTACGTTTCAACTGGAAAAGCTTATGTATGAAAGTTAATTGATATCAAAGTTACCAAAACTCGATCCTATTTCTGGCAGATAACAAACAACAATGCAATAAATCACAAATCAAAAGAAAATATGCACATTGAAATACCAAATACATATAAATGTCAAAATTCACATAAAATATATGTATAAGTCAATTTGTCATAAAATTAAAACCAATTCATGCAATTCAAAGATATTCAGGAAAAATAATATTTTACGATATCATGGATTTAAATTTCTTATATCATGGATTTTCCTCACTTCATCAATAAATATATGTATATGTATGTTTATACCAGAAGATATATAATGAGCTCCTGAACCGAAAAATTTCAACAGAAAAATTTAGAATCAGTAATTCTTATCGAATTCAAATTTCGATTTAACAGATCGTATCCCACTTCTGACACCAAAATTTACTAGCTGTTACGTGCGGTGCTATATTATATACCGTGCGGCTCCACGGCCGTGTCACCTAGGAGGTAAGCCTGTTTTGGCAGAGCCTGATTCGCCAGGCGTCAAGCGTCATGCCTCTTGTCACACGTACGCGAAGGCACTTGACGTTCTACCTCGCGATTCGTTAAAAGAGCTACACATACAAATCGAACTGAAAGACAAAGAGAGAGAACGCTGCAGAACGGAGCAAGGGAGATAACGCGATTTGGGTAGCGACAGTGAGGACATCGGCGTAGCCACCAGATTTCTAACATCTCTATAGTGAAAACAGAACAAACTCCGGCAGAATTACCCCCACCACATGGGGAGATTCGCCTTGATGAAACGAAGCGCGCGACGAGACAACAATGTAATACAATGTCTCGCTCCTCCAGACAAACTAATAAGAATATTTGAATGCTACGACTTTGTCGGGTGCTTCCTTTAAGAGGCTGAGCGAGTGGACTCCAAGAAACAAAATGGTACGAATAGGCGGTTGAAAACGAGAAGCTCCGCCGCCCAGGTGACACGGCCGTGGAGCCGCACGGTACCTATAGCGAGCCGTCCGTCGTCGAGCGGTAACCGACGGTCGGTGAGGAGACGCTCGTTACAGCGGGAAATTATAAGAATTTGAAAGGTTATTGGATTCGGGATGTGAAAGAGGTAAAGAATATATAGTTGAAATTATACTCTACTTAGCTTAAGGCTAGCAGAGGACAGGATGGATGGGCCGATCTGTTGAAACCCGTACAGGTTTATTGGAATCGAAATTTGAAAGAATAAGGATTTTAAATAATATTGTTTTTGAACAAAGATTGAACTGGTAAAATAAAGTATATTCAAACTGTGTTTAAGAAATTATACAACTCAAAGATTGATAGAGAGAAGCTTTGGAGTTATGAATTATCAAATATAAAATGACAATGTAGGGGTGGTGAAACTTATTCGAAACGGAGTTCGAATGAATTTCCCATTCACAAATAATTAATTAATCTTTACTTTCGACGGTTCGTTTCATGGCTCGTAGTCAATGAATTAATTAAAGAAAATATTCAATAATAAATTTGGTAAAAATTGGAACTCACCCTGGTTTCCTGTAGTTGTTACAATAATAACTTATAACAAAGCGCTACGTGTGTGTGTATGTGTAAGTTCTGCTTATAACTTTTCGGCTCCCGAATACAATGTTAGGTGTACGCTGGTTTGTAGACTGTTTGAATATCTGTGCAGAGAAAATGATTTAAGAGTTGCACTTTGGTATGAAGGTATGTTCACTTATGACTAACGGATTAAAATTTATGATTATTTGATACAGATATTCGATGAGCGATAATATATATATATAATGATCGGATTTCAAAGGGTGATAAAATTTAGATAGAATATCTCGCACGAAACACTGAGTCTTTCGGCACTATTTATCGTTACCGAATTTTCGCTCACTGAGAATCGAAGATTCTCCCTACGGTTTCGCGGGCTAACAATCACGCACTTCGCGACTTGACGATTGAAAGCCAAGAGATTTCTATGTTAACTAAGATATTCAATTAGAATGTTTGACGAGGATATCAAAGTCCGTCACCGCGTATCAAACTATTGAAGTTATTCGCGGATAACTTGGCTTAACGACACCCCGGACTCAATGCCTACGCACCTCGCGACTTTCCAGACAAGAGTGACGAGTTAATCTCGCCCCGGGTCTCACGAAGGGTGGACCCATGGTGGAGGTGGTAGCCACGTTCCGTGGTCACGTTATGCTTAGGTTTTAATTCTGGGAATGCAACTCTTTATTCTTCTTCTCTGTTCAGTTCTTACTAAATTCTTATCGATAGGTACGTGATGGAATGCGCCTAGGGCGCAACAGTCCTGTAACGCTTCTGATAAAACATTGTGGGAACGCGCTTACTAGAGAAATTACATCTGCTAGCCAAGATATAGGCGGAAATAATAATGAAAAACAATACAAGAAATGAACGAAAAAGAAAACGAAAAATTTAGTTCGGGACGTAACAATAGAATATCCAGGGGATATAAAATAGATATCCATAGAATATCCAGGGGATATTCAGGGGATATAAAATAAAAATCCATAGAATATCCAGGGGATATTCAGGGGATATAAAATAAATATTCATAGAATATCCAGGGGATATTCAGGAGATATAAAATAAATATTTATAGAATATCCAGGGGATATTCGGGGAATATTCAGGAGATATATAATAAATATTAATAGAATATTCAGAGAATATTCAGGGGATATAAAATAAATATTTAAAAAAGATTGACAAAATATTCAGGTGATATTGTGCCACTGTAGATATTGGTACTGCATTCAACAGTTTTTGATAAGAATGCCAATGAAACTTTAATTACAAATATCTTAAAAACTATTGACCGTCTGCCCCTATAAAAGGGTATATTCTGAATCAGAACGACTTACTCTACGAGTATGTAAAATTTCAATAAAGTCGGTGACCCGAAGGCCTTGCGTTCTCCTTGTGAGAAAGAAACGACCGTAGGAAATGATAAAAAACACATTTTGCTACACAAGTTCACTGCGGGATGCGTTTTTTGCCTCCGCAGTGACAGCGGAGACAAAAGCGCCCGCAGAGATGAAATAAACGCATTTTGCTACACCGATTCAACGCGGGTGCGTTTTTTATCTCCGCGGTTGCTGCTGAGAAAAAAACGACCGTAGGAGATGATAAAAAACACATTTTGCTACACAAGTTCACTACAGGATGCGTTTTTCGCCTCCGCGGTAGCTGTGGAGACAAAAACGGCTACAGGAGGTGTTAAAAACGCATTTTGCTACACAAGTTCACTGCAGGATGCGTTTTTTGCCTCCATGTTAGATGTGGAGATAAAAACGGCTACAGGAGGGGTTAAAAACGCATTTTGCAACACAAGTTCACTGCAGGATGCGTTTTTTGCTTCCATGTTAGCTGTGGAGACAAAAACGGCTACAGGAGGTGTTAAAAACGCATTTTGCTACACAAGTTCACTGCAAGATGCGTTTTTTGCCTCCATGTTAGCTGTGGAGACAAAAACGGCTACAGGAGGTGTTAAAAACGCATTTTGCTACTCAAGTTCACTGCAGGATGCGTTTTTTGCCTCCACGGTAGCTGTGGAGACAAAAACGGCTACAGGAGGTGTTAAAAACGTATTTTGCTACTCAAGTTCACTGCAGGATGCGTTTTTTGCCTCCACGGTAGCTGTGGAGACAAAAACGGCTACAGGAGGTGTTAAAAACGCATTTTGCTACTCAAGGTCACTGCAGAATGCGTTTTTTGCCTCCATGTTAGCTGTGGAGACAAAAACAGCTACAGAAGGTGATAAAAACGCATTTTGCTATACAAGTTCACTACAGGAAGCGATTTTTGCCTCCGCGGTAGCTGCAGAGACCAAGAACTTGAGTTATGACCTCGTAAAAAAAATGGAAAAATAAGGCCAGAGAGTGCTTTAATCCAGTTGCCGATTGAAACATGACTTGACACGACTAATTGCTATTCTGCGATTGAATTCCCACCTCTCGCCAACTGCCAACTGCTTAGATACATGAGCGAGAACCATGAAGGGGAGTCTCAGATTCAGCCCGCGATGCGTTTTTTGCCTCCGCAGTAGCTGTGGAGACAAAAACGGCTATAGGAAGTGTTAAAAACGCATTTTGCTACACAAGTTCACTGCAGGATGCGTTTTTTGCCTCCATGTTAGCTGTGGAGACAAAAACGGCTACAGGAGGTGTTAAAAACGCATTTTGCTACACAAGTTCACTGCAAGATGCGTTTTTTGCCTCCATGTTAGCTGTGGAGACAAAAACGGCTACAGGAGGTGTTAAAAACGCATTTTGCTACTCAAGGTCACTGCAGGATGCGTTTTTTGCCTCCATGTTAGCTGTGGAGACAAAAACGGCTACAGGAGGTGTTAAAAACGTATTTTGCTACTCAAGTTCACTGCAGGATGCGTTTTTTGCCTCCACGGTAGCTGTGGAGACAAAAACGGCTACAGGAGGTGTTAAAAACGCATTTTGCTACTCAAGTTCACTGCAGGATGCGTTTTCTGCCTCCACGGTAGCTGTGGAGTCTAAAACGGCTACAGGAGGTGTTTAAAACGCATTTTGCTGCACAAATTCACTGCAGGATGCGTTTTTTGCCTCCACGTTAGCTGTGGAGACAAAAACGGCTACAGGAGGTGTTAAAAACGCATTTTGCTACACAAGTTCACTGCAGGATGCGTTTGTTGCCTCCATGTTATCTGTGGAGACAAAAACGGCTACAGGAGGTGATAAAAACGCATTTTGCCTGGGATGCGTTCTTTGCCTCCACGGTAGCTGCGGAGACAAAAACGGCCACAGGAGATGAAAAAAACGCATTTTGATACACCGATTCAGCCCGGGATGCGTTTTTTGCCTCAGCGATAGCTGCTGAGACAAAAACGGCTACAGGAGATGAAAAAAACGCATTTTGCTACATCGATTCAGCCCGGGATGCGTTTTTTGCCTCAGCGGTAGCTGCGGAGACAAAAACGGCCACAGGAGATGAAAAAAACGCATTTTGCCTGGGATGCGTTATTTGCCTCCACGGTAGCTGCGGAGACAAAATAGGACACAGGAGATGAAAGAAACGCATTTTGCTACACCGATTCAGCGCGGATGCGTTTTTTATCTCCGCGGTTGCTGCTGAGAAAAAAACGACTCTGTTATAGTGGAAGACGGTCAATAGTTTTTAAGATATTTATAATTAAAGTTTCATTCTTAGTATTAATTATTAATATGTATTCAGTTATAGTATTTATATATATTCAGTGGATATAAAATAAATATTCATAGAATATTCAGGGAATATTCAGGAGATATAGAACAAATATTCATAGAATATTCATAGAATATCCAGGGGATATTCAGGGGATATCAAATAGATATCCATAGAATATCCAGGGGATATTCAGGGGATATAAAATAAAAATCCATAAAATATCCAGGGGATATTCAGGGGATGTAAAATAAATATTAATAGAATATCCAGGGGATATTCAGGAGATATAAAATAAATATTTATAGAATATCCAGGGGATATAAAATAGATATCCATAGAATATCCATGGGATATTCAGGGGATATAAAATAAAAATCCATAGAATATCCAGGGGATATTCAGGGGATATAAAATAAATATTCATAGAATATCCAGGGGATATTCAGGAGATATAAAATAAATATTTATAGAATATCCAGGGGATATTCGGGGAATATTCAGGAGATATATAATAAATATTAATAGAATATTCAGAGAATATTCAGGGGATATAAAATAAATATTTAAAAAAGATTGACAAAATATTCAGGTGATATTGTGCCACTGTAGATATTGGTACTGCATTCAACAGTTTTTGATAAGAATGCCAATGAAACTTTAATTACAAATATCTTAAAAACTATTGACCGTCTGCCCCTATAAAAGGGTATATTCTGAATCAGAACGACTTACTCTACGAGTATGTAAAATTTCAATAAAGTCGGTGACCCGAAGGCCTTGCGTTCTCCTTGTGAGAAAGAAACGACCGTAGGAAATGATAAAAAACACATTTTGCTACACAAGTTCACTGCGGGATGCGTTTTTTGCCTCCGCAGTGACAGCGGAGACAAAAGCGCCTGCAGAGATGAAATAAACGCATTTTGCTACACCGATTCAACGCGGGTGCGTTTTTTATCTCCGCGGTTGCTGCTGGGAAAAAAACGACCGTAGGAGATGATAAAAAACACATTTTGCTACACAAG
This sequence comes from Cerceris rybyensis, assembly GCA_910591515.1. NCBI lineage: Eukaryota > Metazoa > Arthropoda > Insecta > Hymenoptera > Crabronidae > Cerceris > Cerceris rybyensis. The sequence goes on along the minus strand of CAJUXP010000307.1, from coordinate 2,760 downwards.
TTCACTACAGGATTCGTTTTTCGCCTCCGCGGTAGCTGTGGAGACAAAAACGGCTACAGGAGGTGTTAAAAACGCATTTTGCTACACAAGTTCACTGCAGGATGCGTTTTTTGCCTCCATGTTAGATGTGGAGACAAAAACGGCTACAGGAGGGGTTAAAAACGCATTTTGCAACACAAGTTCACTGCAGGATGCGTTTTTTGCTTCCATGTTAGCTGTGGAGACAAAAACGGCTACAGGAGGTGTTAAAAACGCATTTTGCTACTCAAGTTCACTGCAGGATGCGTTTTCTGCCTCCACGGTAGCTGTGGAGACTAAAACGGCTACAGGAGGTGTTTAAAACGCATTTTGCTGCACAAGTTCACTGCAGGATGCGTTTTCTGCCTCCACGGTAGCTGTGGAGACTAAAACGGCTACAGGAGGTGTTTAAAACGCATTTTGCTGCACAAGTTCACTGCAGGATGCGTTTTTTGGAAGACGGTCAATAGTTTTTAAGATATTTATAATTAAAGTTTCATTCTTAGTATTAATTATTAATATGTATTCAGTTATAGTATTAATATATATTCAGTGGATATAAAATAAATATTCATAGAATATTCAGGGAATATTCAGGTGATATAGAACAAATATTCATAGAATATTCATAGAATATCCAGGGGATATTCAGGGGATATCAAATAGATATCCATAGAATATCCAGGGGATATTCAGGGGATATAAAATAAAAATCCATAAAATATCCAGGGGATATTCAGGGGATGTAAAATAAATATTCATAGAATATCCAGGGGATATTCAGGAGATATAAAATAAATATTTATAGAATATCCAGGGGATATAAAATAGATATCCATAGAATATCCAGGGGATATTCAGGGGATATAAAATAAAAATCCATAGAATATCCAGGGGATATTCAGGGGATATAAAATAAATATTCATAGAATATCCAGGGGATATTCAGGAGATATAAAATAAATATTTATAGAATATCCAGGGGATATTCGGGGAATATTCAGGAGATATATAATAAATATTAATAGAATATTCAGAGAATATTCAGGGGATATAAAATAAATATTTAAAAAATATTGACAAAATATTCAGGTGATATTGTGCCACTGTAGATATTGGTACTGCATTCAACAGTTTTTGATAAGAATGCCAATGAAACTTTAATTACAAATATCTTAAAAACTATTGACCGTCTGCCCCTATAATAGGGTATATTCTGAATCAGAACGACTTACTCTACGAGTATGTAAAATTTCAATAAAGTCGGTGACCCGAAGGCCTTGCGTTCTCCTTGTGAGAAAGAAACGACCGTAGGAAATGATAAAAAACACATTTTGCTACACAAGTTCACTGCGGGATGCGGTTTTTGCCTCCGCAGTGACAGCGGAGACAAAAGCGCCCGCAGAGATGAAATAAACGCATTTTGCTACACCGATTCGACGCGGGTGCGTTTTTTATCTCCGCGGTTGCTGCTGAGAAAAAAACGACCGTAGGAGATGATAAAAAACACATTTTGCTACACAAGTTCACTACAGGATGCGTTTTTCGCCTCCGCGGTAGCTGTGGAGACAAAAACGGCTACAGGAGGTGTTAAAAACGCATTTTGCTACACAAGTTCACTGCAGGATGCGTTTTTTGCCTCCATGTTAGATGTGGAGACAAAAACGGCTACAGGAGGGGTTAAAAACGCATTTTGCAACACAAGTTCACTGCAGGATGCGTTTTTTGCCTCCACGGTAGCTGTGGAGACTAAAACGGCTACAGGAGGTGTTAAAAACGCATTTTGCTACTCAAGGTCACTGCAGGATGCGTTTTTTGCCTCCACGGTAGCTGTGGAGACAAAAACGGCTACAGGAGGTGATAAAAACGCAATTTTGCTACTCAAGTTCACTGCAGGATGCGTTTTTTGCCTCCACGGTAGCTGTGGAGACTAAAACGGCTACAGGAGGTGTTAAAAACGCAATTTTGCTACTCAAGTTCACTGCAGGATGCGGTTTTTTGCCTCCACGGTAGCTGTGGAGACTAAAACGGCTACAGGAGGTGTTAAAAACGCATTTTGCTACTCAAGGTCACTGCAGAATGCGTTTTTTGCCTCCATGTTAGCTGTGGAGACAAAAACAGCTACAGAAGGTGATAAAAACGCATTTTGCTATACAAGTTCACTACAGGATGCGATTTTTGCCTCCGCGGTAGCTGCAGAGACCAAGAACTTGAGTTATGACCTCGTAAAAAAAATGGAAAAATAAGGCCAGAGAGTGCTTTAATCCAGTTGCCGATTGAAACATGACTTGACACGACTAATTGCTATTCTGCGATTGAATTCCCACCTCTCGCCAACTGCCAACTGCTTAGATACATGAGCGAGAACCATGAAGGGGAGTCTCAGATTCAGCCCGCGATGCGTTTTTTGCCTCCGCAGTAGCTGTGGAGACAAAAACGGCTATAGGAAGTGTTAAAAACGCATTTTGCTACACAAGTTCACTGCAGGATGCGTTTTTTGCCTCCATGTTAGCTGTGGAGACAAAAACGGCTACAGGAGGTGTTAAAAACGTATTTTGCTACTCAAGTTCACTGCAGGATGCGTTTTTTGCCTCCACGGTAGCTGTGGAGACAAAAACGGCTACAGGAGGTGTTAAAAACGCATTTTGCTACTCAAGTTCACTGCAGGATGCGTTTTCTGCCTCCACGGTAGCTGTGGAGACTAAAACGGCTACAGGAGGTGTTTAAAACGCATTTTGCTGC
>CAJUXP010000306.1:0-47892 GCA_910591515.1 Cerceris rybyensis | reverse complement strand
GTCGTTTTTTTCTCAGCAGCAACCGCAGGGATAAAAAACGCATCCGCGCTGAATCGGTGTATCAAAATGCGTTTCTTTCATCTCTGCGGGCGCTTTTGTCTCCGCTGTCACTACGGAGGCAAAAAACGCATCCAGCGGTGAACTTGTGTAGCAAAATGTGTTTTTTATCATCTCCAATGGTCGTATTTTTCTCAGCAGCAGCCGCGGAGATAACAAACGCATCCGCGCTGAATCGGTGTATCAAAATGCGTTTCTTTCATCTCTGCGGGCGCTTTTGTCTCCGCTGTCACTGCGGAGGCAAAACACGCATCCAGCGGTGAACTTGTGTAGCAAAATGTGTTTTTTACCATCTCCAATGGTCGTTTTTTTCTCAGCAGCAACCGCGGGGATAAATACGCATCCGCGCTGAATCGGTGTATCAAAATGCGTTTATTTCATCCGTGCGGGCGCTTTTGTCTCCGCTGTCACTGCGAAGGCAAAAGTCGCATCCAGCGGTGAACTTGTGTAGCAAAATGTGTTTTTTATCATCTCCAATGGTCGTTTTTTTCTCAGCAGCAACCGCGGAGATAAAAAACGCATCCGCGCTGAATCGGTGTATCAAAATGCGTTTCTTTCATCTCTGCGGGCGCTTTTGTCTCCGCTGTCACTACGGAGGCAAAAAACGCATCCAGCGGTGAACTTGTGTAGCAAAATGAGTTTTTTATCATCTCCAATGGTCGTATTTTTCTCAGCAGCAACCGCGGAGATAAAAAACGCATCCGCGCTGAATCGGTGTATCAAAATGCATTTCTTTCATCTCTGCGGGCGCTTTTGTCTCCGCTGTCACTGCGAAGGCAAAAGTCGCATCCAGCGGTGAACTTGTGTAGCAAAATGTGTTTTTTATCATCTTCAATGGTCGTTTTTTTCTCAGCAGCAGCCGCGGAGATAACAAACGCATCCGCGCTGAATCGGTGTATCAAAATGCGTTTCTTTCATCTCTGCGGGCGCTTTTGTCTCCGCTGTCACTGCGGAGGCAAAACACGCATCCAGCGGTGAACTTGTGTAGCAAAATGTGTTTTTTACCATCTCCAATGGTCGTTTTTTTCTCAGCAGCAACCGCGGGGATAAATACGCATCCGCGCTGAATCGGTGTATCAAAATGCGTTTATTTCATCTGTGCGGGCGCTTTTGTCTCCGCTGTCACTGCGAAGGCAAAAGTCGCATCCAGCGGTGAACTTGTGTAGCAAAATGTGTTTTTTATCATCTCCAATGGTCGTTTTTTTCTCAGCAGCAACCGCGGAGATAAAAAACGCATCCGCGCTGAATCGGTGTAGCAAATTGCGTTTATTTCATCTCTGCGGGCGCTTTTGTCTCCGCTGTCACTGCGGAGGCAAATAATGCATACAGCGGTGAACTTGTGTAGCAAAATGTGTTTTTTATCATCTCCAATGGTCGTTTTTTTCTCAGCAGTAACCGCGGAGATAAAAAACGCATCCGCGCTGAATCGGTGTATCAAAATGCGTTTCTTTCATCTCTGCGGGCGCTTTTGTCTCCGCTGTCACTGCGAAGGCAAAAGTCGCATCCAGCGGTGAACTTGTGTAGCAAAATGTGTTTTTTATCATCTCCAATGGTCGTTTTTTTCTCAGCAGCAACCGCGGAGACAAAAAACGCATCCGCGCTGAATCGGTGTATCAAAATGCGTTTCTTTCATGTCTGCGGCCGCTTTTGTCTCCGCTGTCACTGCGGAGGCAAAAGTCGCATCCAGCGGTGAACTTGTGTATCAAAATGTGTTTTTTATCATCTCCAATGGTCGTTTTTTTCTCAGCAGCAACCGCGGAGTTAAAAAACGCATCCGCGCTGAATCGGTGTATCAAAATGCGTTTCTTTCATCTCTGCGGGCGCTTTAGTCTCCGCTGTCACTACGAAGGCAAAAGTCGCATCCAGCGGTGAACTTGTGTAGCAAAATGTGTTTTTTATCATCTCCAATGGTCGTTTTTTTCTCAGCAGCCACCGCGGAGATAAAAAACACATCCGCACTGAATCGGTGTATCAAAATGCGTTTATTTCATCTCTGCGGGCGCTTTTGTCTCCGCTGTCACTGCGGAGGCAAAAAATGCATACAGCGGGGAACTTGTGTAGCAAAATGTGTTTTTTATCATCTCCAATGGTCGTTTTTTTCTCAGCAGCAACCGCGGAGGTAAAAAACGCATCCGCGCTGAATCGGTGTAGCAAAATGCGTTTCTTTCATCTCTGCGAGCGCTTTTGTCTCCGCTGTCACTGCGGAGGCAAAAAACGCATCCAGCGGTGAACTTGTGTAGCAAAATTTGTTTTTTATCATCTCCAATGGTCGTTTTTTTCTCAGCAGCAAACGCGGAGATAAAAAACGCATCCGCGCTGAATCGGTGTATCAAAATGCGTTTCTTTCATCTCTGCGGGCGCTTTTGTCTCCGCTGTCACTGCGAAGGCAAAAGTCGCATCCAGCGGTGAACTTGTGTAGCAAAATGTGTTTTTTATCATCTTCAATGGTCGTTTTTTTCTCAGCAGCAGCCGCGGAGATAACAAACGCATCCGCGCTGAATCGGTGTATCAAAATGCGTTTCTTTCATCTCTGCGGGCGCTTTTGTCTCCGCTGTCACTGCGGAGGCAAAACACGCATCCAGCGGTGAACTTGTGTAGCAAAATGTGTTTTTTACCATCTCCAATGGTCGTTTTTTTCTCAGCAGCAACCGCGGGGATAAATACGCATCCGCGCTGAATCGGTGTATCAAAATGCGTTTATTTCATCTGTGCGGGCGCTTTTGTCTCCGCTGTCACTGCGAAGGCAAAAGTCGCATCCAGCGGTGAACTTGTGTAGCAAAATGTGTTTTTTATCATCTCCAATGGTCGTTTTTTTCTCAGCAGCAACCGCGGAGATAAAAAACGCATCCGCGCTGAATCGGTGTAGCAAATTGCGTTTATTTCATCTCTGCGGGCGCTTTTGTCTCCGCTGTCACTGCGGAGGCAAATAATGCATACAGCGGTGAACTTGTGTAGCAAAATGTGTTTTTTATCATCTCCAATGGTCGTTTTTTTCTCAGCAGTAACCGCGGAGATAAAAAACGCATCCGCGCTGAATCGGTGTATCAAAATGCGTTTCTTTCATCTCTGCGGGCGCTTTTGTCTCCGCTGTCACTGCGAAGGCATAAGTCGCATCCAGCGGTGAACTTGTGTAGCAAAATGTGTTTTTTATCATCTCCAATGGTCGTTTTTTTCTCAGCAGCAACCGCGGAGACAAAAAACGCATCCGCGCTGAATCGGTGTATCAAAATGCGTTTCTTTCATGTCTGCGGCCGCTTTTGTCTCCGCTGTCACTGCGGAGGCAAAAGTCGCATCCAGCGGTGAACTTGTGTACCAAAATGTGTTTTTTATCATCTCCAATGGTCGTTTTTTTCTCAGCAGCAACCGCGGAGTTAAAAAACGCATCCGCGCTGAATCGGTGTATCAAAATGCGTTTCTTTCATCTCTGCGGGCGCTTTAGTCTCCGCTGTCACTACGAAGGCAAAAGTCGCATCCAGCGGTGAACTTGTGTAGCAAAATGTGTTTTTTATTATCTCCAATGGTCGTTTTTTTTCTCAGCAGCCACCGCGGAGATAAAAAACACATCCGCACTGAATCGGTGTATCAAAATGCGTTTATTTCATCTCTGCGGGCGCTTTTGTCTCCGCTGTCACTGCGGAGGCAAAAAATGCATACAGCGGGGAACTTGTGTAGCAAAATGTGTTTTTTATCATCTCCAATGGTCGTTTTTTTCTCAGCAGCAACCGCGGAGGTAAAAAACGCATCCGCGCTGAATCGGTGTAGCAAAATGCGTTTCTTTCATCTCTGCGAGCGCTTTTGTCTCCGCTGTCACTGCGGAGGCAAAAAACGCATCCAGCGGTGAACTTGTGTAGCAAAATGTGTTTTTTATCATCTCAAATGGTCGTTTTTTTCTCAGCAGCAACCGCAGAGATAAAAAATGCATCCGCGCTGAATCGGTGTATCAAAATGCGTTTCTTTCATCTCTGCGGGCGCTTTTGTCTCCGCTGTCACTGCGGAGGCAAAAAACGCATCCAGCGGTGAACTTGTGTAGCAAAATGTGTTTTTTACCATCTCCAATGGTCGTTTTTTTCTCAGCAGCAACCGCGGAGATAAAAAACGCATCCGCGCTGAATCGGTGTATCAAAATGCGTCTCTTTCATCTCTGCGGGCGCTTTTGTCTCCGCTGTCACTACGAAGGCAAAAGTCGCATCCAGCGGTGAAGTTGTGTAGCAAAATGTGTTTTTTATCATCTCCAATGGTCGTTTTTTTCTCAGCAGTAACCGCGGAGATAAAAAACGCATCCGCGCTGAATCGGTGTATCAAAATGCGTTTCTTTCATCTCTGCGGGCGCTTTTGTCTCCGCTGTCACTGCGAAGGCAAAACATGCATACAGCGGGGAACTTGTGTAGCAAAATGTGTTTTTTATCATCTCCAATGGTCGTTTTTTTCTCAGCAGCAACCGCGGAGACAAAAAACGCATCCGCGCTGAATCGGTGTAGCAAAATGCGTTTATTTCATCTCTGCGGGCGCATTTGTCTCCGCTGTCACTGCGGAGGCAAAAGTCGCATCCAGCGGTGAACTTGTGTACCAAAATGTGTTTTTTATCATCTCCAATGGTCGTTTTTTTCTCAGCAGCAACCGCGGAGATAAAAAACGCATCCGCGCTGAATCGGTGTAGCAAAATGCGTTTCTTTCATCTCTGCGGGCGCTTTTGTCTCCGCTGTCACTGCGGAGGCAAAAGTCGCATCCAGCGGTGAACTTGTGTACCAAAATGTGTTTTTTATCATCTCCAATGGTCGTTTTTTTCCCAGCAGCTAACGCGGAGATAAAAAACGCATCCGCGCTGAATCGGTGTAGCAAAATGCGTTTATTTCATCTCTGCGGGCGCTTTTGTCTCCGCTGTCACTGCGGGGGCAAAACATGCATACAGCGGGGAACTTGTGTAGCAAAATGTGTTTTTTATCATCTCCAATGGTCGTTTTTTTTCTCAGCAGCAACCGCGGAGATAAAAAACGCATCCGCGCTGAATCAGTGTATCAAAATGCGTTTATTTCATCTCTGCGGGCGCTTTTGTCTCCGCTGTCACTACGGAGGCAAAAAACGCATCCAGCGGTGAACTTGTGTAGCAAAATTTGTTTTTTACCATCTCCAATGGTCTTTTTTTTCTCAGCAGCAACCGCGGAGATAAAAAACGCATCCGCGCCGAATCGGTGTAGCAAAATGCGTTTCTTTCATCTCTGCGGGCGCTTTCGTCTCCGCTGTCACTGCGGGGCAAAAGTAGCATCCAGCGGTGAACTTGTGTAGCAAAATGTGTTTTTTATCATCTCCAATGGTCGTTTTTTTCTCAGCAGCAACCGCAGGGATAAAAAACGCATCCGCGCTGAATCGGTGTATCAAAATGCGTTTCTTTCATCTCTGCGGGCGCTTTTGTCTCCGCTGTCACTACGGAGGCAAAAAACGCATCCAGCGGTGAACTTGTGTAGCAAAATGTGTTTTTTATCATCTCCAATGGTCGTATTTTTCTCAGCAGCAGCCGCGGAGATAACAAACGCATCCGCGCTGAATCGGTGTATCAAAATGCGTTTCTTTCATCTCTGCGGGCGCTTTTGTCTCCGCTGTCACTGCGGAGGCAAAACACGCATCCAGCGGTGAACTTGTGTAGCAAAATGTGTTTTTTACCATCTCCAATGGTCGTTTTTTTCTCAGCAGCAACCGCGGGGATAAATACGCATCCGCGCTGAATCGGTGTATCAAAATGCGTTTATTTCATCTGTGCGGGCGCTTTTGTCTCCGCTGTCACTGCGAAGGCAAAAGTCGCATCCAGCGGTGAACTTGTGTAGCAAAATGTGTTTTTTATCATCTCCAATGGTCGTTTTTTTCTCAGCAGCAACCGCGGAGATAAAAAAAGCATCCGCGCTGAATCGGTGTATCAAAATGCGTTTCTTTCATCTCTGCGGGCGCTTTTGTCTCCGCTGTCACTACGGAGGCAAAAAACGCATCCAGCGGTGAACTTGTGTAGCAAAATGAGTTTTTTATCATCTCCAATGGTCGTATTTTTCTCAGCAGCAACCGCGGAGATAAAAAACGCATCCGCGCTGAATCGGTGTATCAAAATGCATTTCTTTCATCTCTGCGGGCGCTTTTGTCTCCGCTGTCACTGCGAAGGCAAAAGTCGCATCCAGCGGTGAACTTGTGTAGCAAAATGTGTTTTTTATCATCTTCAATGGTCGTTTTTTTCTCAGCAGCAGCCGCGGAGATAACAAACGCATCCGCGCTGAATCGGTGTATCAAAATGCGTTTCTTTCATCTCTGCGGGCGCTTTTGTCTCCGCTGTCACTACGGAGGCAAAACACGCATCCAGCGGTGAACTTGTGTAGCAAAATGTGTTTTTTACCATCTCCAATGGTCGTTTTTTTCTCAGCAGCAACCGCGGGGATAAATACGCATCCGCGCTGAATCGGTGTATCAAAATGCGTTTATTTCATCTGTGCGGGCGCTTTTGTCTCCGCTGTCACTGCGAAGGCAAAAGTCGCATCCAGCGGTGAACTTGTGTAGCAAAATGTGTTTTTTATCATCTCCAATGGTCGTTTTTTTCTCAGCAGCAACCGCGGAGATAAAAAACGCATCCGCGCTGAATCGGTGTAGCAAATTGCGTTTATTTCATCTCTGCGGGCGCTTTTGTCTCCGCTGTCACTGCGGAGGCAAATAATGCATACAGCGGTGAACTTGTGTAGCAAAATGTGTTTTTTATCATCTCCAATGGTCGTTTTTTTCTCAGCAGTAACCGCGGAGATAAAAAACGCATCCGCGCTGAATCGGTGTATCAAAATGCGTTTCTTTCATCTCTGCGGGCGCTTTTGTCTCCGCTGTCACTGCGAAGGCAAAAGTCGCATCCAGCGGTGAACTTGTGTAGCAAAATGTGTTTTTTATCATCTCCAATGGTCGTTTTTTTCTCAGCAGCAACCGCGGAGACAAAAAACGCATCCGCGCTGAATCGGTGTATCAAAATGCGTTTCTTTCATGTCTGCGGCCGCTTTTGTCTCCGCTGTCACTGCGGAGGCAAAAGTCGCATCCAGCGGTGAACTTGTGTACCAAAATGTGTTTTTTATCATCTCCAATGGTCGTTTTTTTCTCAGCAGCAACCGCGGAGTTAAAAAACGCATCCGCGCTGAATCGGTGTATCAAAATGCGTTTCTTTCATCTCTGCGGGCGCTTTAGTCTCCGCTGTCACTACGAAGGCAAAAGTCGCATCCAGCGGTGAACTTGTGTAGCAAAATGTGTTTTTTATCATCTCCAATGGTCGTTTTTTTCTCAGCAGCCACCGCGGAGATAAAAAACACATCCGCACTGAATCGGTGTATCAAAATGCGTTTATTTCATCTCTGCGGGCGCTTTTGTCTCCGCTGTCACTGCGGAGGCAAAAAATGCATACAGCGGGGAACTTGTGTAGCAAAATGTGTTTTTTATCATCTCCAATGGTCGTTTTTTTCTCAGCAGCAACCGCGGAGGTAAAAAACGCATCCGCGCTGAATCGGTGTAGCAAAATGCGTTTCTTTCATCTCTGCGAGCGCTTTTGTCTCCGCTGTCACTGCGGAGGCAAAAAACGCATCCAGCGGTGAACTTGTGTAGCAAAATTTGTTTTTTATCATCTCCAATGGTCGTTTTTTTCTCAGCAGCAAACGCGGAGATAAAAAACGCATCCGCGCTGAATCGGTGTATCAAAATGCGTTTCTTTCATCTCTGCGGGCGCTTTTGTCTCCGCTGTCACTGCGAAGGCAAAAGTCGCATCCAGCGGTGAACTTGTGTAGCAAAATTTGTTTTTTATCATCTCCAATGGTCGTTTTTTTCTCAGCAGCAACCGCGGAGATAAAAAACGCGTCCGCGCTGAATCGGTATAGCAAAATGCGTTTATTTCATCTCTGCGGGCGCTTTTGTCTCCGCTGTCACTGCGAAGGCAAAAGTCGCATCCAGCGGTGAACTTGTGTCGCAAAATGTGTTTTTTACCATCTCCAATGGTCGTTTTTTTCTCAGCAGCAACCGCGGAGATATAAAACGCATCCGCGCTGAATCGGTATAGCAAAATGCGTTTATTTCATCTCTGCGGGCGCTTTTGTCTCCGCTGTCACTGCGGAGGCAAAAGTCGCATCCAGCGGTGAACTTGTGTAGCAAAATGTGTTTTTTATCATCTCCAATGGTCGTTTTTTTCTCAGCAGCAACCGCGGAGACAAAAAACGCATCCGCGCTGAATCGGTGTATCAAAATGCGTTTATTTCATCTCTGCGGGCGCTTTTGTCTCCGCTGTCACTGCGGAGGCAAAAAACGGATCCAGCTGTGAATTTGTGTAGCAAAATGTGTTTTTTATCATCTCCAATGGTCGTTTTTTTCTCAGCAGCAACCGCGGAGATAAAAAACGCATCCACGCTGAATCGGTGTATCAAAATGCGTTTCTTTCATCTCTGCGGGCGCTTTTGTCTCCGCTGTCACTGCGAAGGCAAAAGTCTCATGCAACGGTGAACTTGTGTAGTAAAATGTGTTTTCTATCATCTCCAATGGTCGTTTTTTTCTTAGCAGCAGCCGCGGAGATAAAAAACGCATCCGCGCTGAATCGGTGTATCAAAATGCGTTTATTTCATCTCTGCGGGCGCTTTTGTCTCCGCTGTCACTACGGATGCAAAAAACGCATCCAGCAGTGGACTTGTGTAGCAAAATGTGTTTTTCACCATCTCCAATGGTCGTTTTTTTCTCAGCAGCAACCGCGGAGATAAAAAACGCATCCGCGCTGAATCGGTGTAGCAAATTGCGTTTATTTCATCTCTGCGGGCGCTTTTGTCTCCGCTGTCACTGCGGAGGCAAAAAATGCATACAGCGGTGAACTTGTGTAGCAAAATGTGTTTTTTATCATCTCCAATGGTCGTTTTTTTCTCAGCAGAAACCGCGGAAATAAAAAACGCATCCGCGCTGAATCGGTGTATCAAAATGCGTTTCTTTCATCTCTGCGGGCGCTTTTGTCTCCGCTGTCACTGCGAAGGCAAAAGTCGCATCCAGCGGTGAACTTGTGTAGCAAAATGTGTTTTTTATCATCTCCAATGGTCGTTTTTTTCTCAGCAGCAACCGCGGAGATAAAAAACGCGTCCGCGCTGAATCGGTGTAGCAAAATGCGTTTCTTTCATCTCTGCGGGCGCTTTTGTCTCCGCTGTCACTGCGGAGGCAAAAGTCGCATCCAGCGGTGAACTTGTGTACCAAAATGTGTTTTTTATCATCTCCAATGGTCGTTTTTTTCTCAGCAGCAACCGCGGAGATAAAATACGCATCCGCGCTGAATCGGTGTATCAAAATGCGTTTCTTTCATCTCTGCGGGCGCTTTTGTCTCCGCTGTCACTACGAAGGCAAAAGTCGCATCCAGCGGTGAACTTGTGTAGCAAAATGTGTTTTTTATCATCTCCAATGGTCGTTTTTTTCTCAGCAGCAACCGCGGAGACAAAAAACGCATCCGCGCTGAATCGGTGTATCAAAATGCGTTTATTTCATCTCTGCGGGCGCTTTTGTCTCCGGTGTCACTGCGGAGGCAAAAAACGCATCCAGCGGTGAACTTGTGTAGCAAAATGTGTTTTTTACCATCTCCAACGGTCGTTTTTTTCTCAGCAGTAACCGCGGAGATAAAAAACGCATCCGCGCTGAATCGGTGTAGCAAAATGCATTTATTTCATCTCTGCAGGCACTTTTGTCTCCGCTGTCACTGCGGAGGCAAAACACGCATCCAGCGGTGAACTTGTGTAGCAAAATGTGTTTTTTACCATCTCCAATGGTCGTTTTTTTCTCAGCAGCAACCGCGGGGATAAATACGCATCCGCGCTGAATCGGTGTATCAAAATGCGTTTATTTCATCTGTGCGGGCGCTTTTGTCTCCGCTGTCACTGCGGAGGCAAAAAACGGATCCAGCTGTGAATTTGTGTAGCAAAATGAGTTTTTTATCATCTCCAATGGTCGTTTTTTTCTCAGCAGCAACCGCGGAGATAAAAAACGCATCCACGCTGAATCGGTGTATCAAAATGCGTTTCTTTCATCTCTGCGGGCGCGTTTGTCTCCGCTGTCACTGCGAAGGCAAAAGTCGCATCCAGCGGTGAACTTGTGTAGCAAAATGTGTTTTTTATCATCTCCAATGGTCGTTTTTTTCTCAGCAGCAACCGCGGAGATAAAAAACGCATCCGCGCTGAATCGGTGTATCAAAATGCGTTTCTTTCATCTCTGCGGGCGCTTTTGTCTCCGCTGTCACTACGGAGGCAAAAAACGCATCCAGCGGTGAACTTGTGTAGCAAAATGAGTTTTTTATCATCTCCAATGGTCGTATTTTTCTCAGCAGCAACCGCGGAGATAAAAAACGCATCCGCGCTGAATCGGTGTATCAAAATGCATTTCTTTCATCTCTGCGGGCGCTTTTGTCTCCGCTGTCACTGCGAAGGCAAAAGTCGCATCCAGCGGTGAACTTGTGTAGCAAAATGTGTTTTTTATCATCTTCAATGGTCGCTTTTTTCTCAGCAGCAGCCGCGGAGATAACAAACGCATCTGCGCTGAATCGGTGTATCAAAATGCGTTTCTTTCATCTCTGCGGGCGCTTTTGTCTCCGCTGTCACTGCGGAGGCAAAACACGCATCCAGCGGTGAACTTGTGTAGCAAAATGTGTTTTTTATCATCTCCAATGGTCGTTTTTTTCTCAGCAGCAACCGCGGGGATAAATACGCATCCGCGCTGAATCGGTGTATCAAAATGCGTTTATTTCATCTGTGCGGGCGCTTTTGTCTCCGCTGTCACTGCGAAGGCAAAAGTCGCATCCAGCGGTGAACTTGTGTAGCAAAATGTGTTTTTTATCATCTCCAATGGTCGTTTTTTTCTCAGCAGCAACCGCGGAGATAAAAAACGCATCCGCGCTGAATCGGTGTAGCAAATTGCGTTTATTTCATCTCTGCGGGCGCTTTTGTCTCCGCTGTCACTGCGGAGGCAAATAATGCATACAGCGGTGAACTTGTGTAGCAAAATGTGTTTTTTATCATCTCCAATGGTCGTTTTTTTCTCAGCAGTAACCGCGGAGATAAAAAACGCATCCGCGCTGAATCGGTGTATCAAAATGCGTTTCTTTCATCTCTGCGGGCGCTTTTGTCTCCGCTGTCACTGCGAAGGCAAAAGTCGCATCCAGCGGTGAACTTGTGTAGCAAAATGTGTTTTTTATCATCTCCAATGGTCGTTTTTTTCTCAGCAGCAACCGCGGAGACAAAAAACGCATCCGCGCTGAATCGGTGTATCAAAATGCGTTTCTTTCATGTCTGCGGCCGCTTTTGTCTCCGCTGTCACTGCGGAGGCAAAAGTCGCATCCAGCGGTGAACTTGTGTACCAAAATGTGTTTTTTATCATCTCCAATGGTCGTTTTTTTCTCAGCAGCAACCGCGGAGTTAAAAAACGCATCCGCGCTGAATCGGTGTATCAAAATGCGTTTCTTTCATCTCTGCGGGCGCTTTAGTCTCCGCTGTCACTACGAAGGCAAAAGTCGCATCCAGCGGTGAACTTGTGTAGCAAAATGTGTTTTTTATCATCTCCAATGGTCGTTTTTTTCTCAGCAGCCACCGCGGAGATAAAAAACACATCCGCACTGAATCGGTGTATCAAAATGCGTTTATTTCATCTCTGCGGGCGCTTTTGTCTCCGCTGTCACTGCGGAGGCAAAAAATGCATACAGCGGGGAACTTGTGTAGCAAAATGTGTTTTTTATCATCTCCAATGGTCGTTTTTTTCTCAGCAGCAACCGCGGAGGTAAAAAACGCATCCGCTCTGAATCGGTGTAGCAAAATGCGTTTCTTTCATCTCTGCGAGCGCTTTTGTCTCCGCTGTCACTGCGGAGGCAAAAAACGCATCCAGCGGTGAACTTGTGTAGCAAAATTTGTTTTTTATCATCTCCAATGGTCGTTTTTTTCTCAGCAGCAAACGCGGAGATAAAAAACGCATCCGCGCTGAATCGGTGTATCAAAATGCGTTTCTTTCATCTCTGCGGGCGCTTTTGTCTCCGCTGTCACTGCGAAGGCAAAAGTCGCATCAGCGGTGAACTTGTGTAGCAAAATTTGTTTTTTATCATATCCAATGGTCGTTTTTTTCTCAGCAGCAACCGCGGAGATAAAAAACGCGTCCGCGCTGAATCGGTATAGCAAAATGCGTTTATTTCATCTCTGCGGGCGCTTTTGTCTCCGCTGTCACTGCGAAGGCAAAAGTCGCATCCAGCGGTGAACTTGTGTACCAAAATGTGTTTTTTATCATCTCCAATGGACGTTTTTTTCTCAGCAGCAACCGCGGAGATAAAAAACGCATCCGCGCTAAATCGGTGTAACAAAATGCGTTTATTTCATCTCTGCGGGCGCTTTTGTCTCCACTGTCACTGCGGAGGCAAAAGTCGCATCCAGCGGTGAACTTGTGTAGCAAAATGTGTTTTTTAACATCTCCAATGGTCGTTTTTTTCTCAGCAGCAACCGCGGAGATAAAAAACGCATCCGCGCTGAATCGGTGTAGCAAATTGCGTTTATTTCATCTCTGCGGGCGCTTTTGTCTCCGCTGTCACTACGAAGGCAAAAGTCGCATCCAGCGGTGAAGTTGTGTAGCAAAATGTGTTTTTTATCATCTCCAATGGTCGTTTTTTTCTCAGCAGCAACCGCGGAGATAAAAAACGCATCCGCGCTGAATCGGTATAGCAAAATGCGTTTATTTCATCTCTGCGGGCGCTTTTGTCTCCGCTGTCACTGCGAAGGCAAAAGTCGCATCCAGCGGTGAACTTGTGTCGCAAAATGTGTTTTTTACCATCTCCAATGGTCGTTTTTTTCTCAGCAGCAACCGCGGAGATATAAAACGCATCCGCGCTGAATCGGTATAGCAAAATGCGTTTTATTTCATCTCTGCGGGCGCTTTTGTCTCCGCTGTCACTGCGGAGGCAAAAGTCGCATCCAGCGGTGAACTTGTGTAGCAAAATGTGTTTTTTTATCATCTCCAATGGTCGTTTTTTCTCAGCAGCAACCGCGGAGACAAAAAACGCATCCGCGCTGAATCGGTGTATCAAAATGCGTTTATTTCATCTCTGCGGGCGCTTTTGTCTCCGCTGTCACTGCGGAGGCAAAAAACGGATCCAGCTGTGAATTTGTGTAGCAAAATGTGTTTTTTATCATCTCCAATGGTCGTTTTTTTCTCAGCAGCAACCGCGGAGATAAAAAACGCATCCACGCTGAATCGGTGTATCAAAATGCGTTTCTTTCATCTCTGCGGGCGCTTTTGTCTCCGCTGTCACTGCGAAGGCAAAAGTCTCATGCAACGGTGAACTTGTGTAGTAAAATGTGTTTTCTATCATCTCCAATGGTCGTTTTTTTCTTAGCAGCAGCCGCGGAGATAAAAAACGCATCCGCGCTGAATCGCTGTATCAAAATGCGTTTATTTCATCTCTGCGGGCGCTTTTGTCTCCGCTGTCACTACGGATGCAAAAAACGCATCCAGCAGTGGACTTGTGTAGCAAAATGTGTTTTTCACCATCTCCAATGGTCGTTTTTTTCTCAGCAGCAACCGCGGAGATAAAAAACGCATCCGCGCTGAATCGGTGTAGCAAATTGCGTTTATTTCATCTCTGCGGGCGCTTTTGTCTCCGCTGTCACTGCGGAGGCAAAAAATGCATACAGCGGTGAACTTGTGTAGCAAAATGTGTTTTTTATCATCTCCAATGGTCGTTTTTTTCTCAGCAGAAACCGCGGAAATAAAAAACGCATCCGCGCTGAATCGGTGTATCAAAATGCGTTTCTTTCATCTCTGCGGGCGCTTTTGTCTCCGCTGTCACTGCGAAGGCAAAAGTCGCATCCAGCGGTGAACTTGTGTAGCAAAATGTGTTTTTTATCATCTCCAATGGTCGTTTTTTTCTCAGCAGCAACCGCGGAGATAAAAAACGCGTCCGCGCTGAATCGGTGTAGCAAAATGCGTTTCTTTCATCTCTGCGGGCGCTTTTGTCTCCGCTGTCACTGCGGAGGCAAAAGTCGCATCCAGCGGTGAACTTGTGTACCAAAATGTGTTTTTTATCATCTCCAATGGTCGTTTTTTTCTCAGCAGCAACCGCGGAGATAAAATACGCATCCGCGCTGAATCGGTGTATCAAAATGCGTTTCTTTCATCTCTGCGGGCGCTTTTGTCTCCGCTGTCACTACGAAGGCAAAAGTCGCATCCAGCGGTGAACTTGTGTAGCAAAATGTGTTTTTTATCATCTCCAATGGTCGTTTTTTTCTCAGCAGCAACCGCGGAGACAAACAACGCATCCGCGCTGAATCGGTGTATCAAAATGCGTTTATTTCATCTCTGCGGGCGCTTTTGTCTCCGGTGTCACTGCGGAGGCAAAAAACGCATCCAGCGGTGAACTTGTGTAGCAAAATGTGTTTTTTACCATCTCCAATGGTCGTTTTTTTCTCAGCAGCAACCGCGGAGATATAAAACGTATCCGCGCTGAATCGGTATAGCAAAATGCGTTTATTTCATCTCTGCGGGCGCTTTTGTCTCCGCTGTCACTGCGGAGGCAAAAGTCGCATCCAGCGGTGAACTTGTGTAGCAAAATGTGTTTTTTATCATCTCCAATGGTCGTTTTTTTCTCAGCAGCAACCGCGGAGACAAAAAACGCATCCGCGCTGAATCGGTGTATCAAAATGCGTTTATTTCATCTCTGCGGGCGCTTTTGTCTCCGCTGTCACTGCGGAGGCAAAAAACGGATCCAGCTGTGAAATTGTGTAGCAAAATGTGTTTTTTATCATCTCCAATGGTCGTTTTTTTCTCAGCAGCAACCGCGGAGATAAAAAACGCATCCACGCTGAATCGGTGTATAAAAATGCGTTTCTTTCATCTCTGCGGGCGCTTTTGTCTCCGCTGTCACTGCGAAGGCAAAAGTCTCATGCAACGGTGAACTTGTGTAGTAAAATGTGTTTTCTATCATCTCCAATGGTCGTTTTTTTCTTAGCAGCAGCCGCGGAGATAAAAAACGCATCCGCGCTGAATCGGTGTATCAAAATGCGTTTATTTCATCTCTGCGGGCGCTTTTGTCTCCGCTGTCACTGCGGAGGCAAAAAACGCATCCAGCGGTGAAATTGTGTAGCAAAATGTGTTTTTTATCATCTCCAATGGTCGTTTTTTTCTCAGCAGCAACCGCGGAGATAAAAAACACATCCGCGCTGAATCGGTGTATCAAAATGCTTTTATTTCATCTCTGCGGGCGCTTTTGTCTCCGCTGTCACTACGGAGGCAAAAAACGCATCCAGCGGTGGACTTGTGTAGCAAAATGTGTTTTTTATCATCTCCAATGGTCGTTTTTTTCTCAGCAGCAACCGCGGAGATAAAAAACGCATCCGCGCTGAATCGGTGTATCAAAATGCGTTTCCTTCATCTCTGCGGGCGCTTTTGTCTCCGCTGTCACTGCGAAGGCAAGTGTCGCATCCAGCGGTGAACTTGTGTAGCAAAATGTGTTTTTTATCATCTCCAATGGTCGTTTTATTCTCAGCAGCAACCGCGGAGATAAAAAACGCATCCACGCTTAATCGGTGTAGCAAAATGCGTTTCTTTCATCTCTGCGGGCGCTTTTGTCTCCGCTGTCACTGCTGAGGCAAAAGTCGCATCCAGCGGTGAACTTGTGTACCAATATGTGTTTTTTATCATCTCGAATGGTCGTTTTTTTCTCAGCAGCAATCGCGGAGATAAAAAACACATCCGCGCTAAATCGGTGTAACAAAATGCGTTTATTTCATCTCTGCGGGCGCTTTTGTCTCCGCTGTCACTGCGGAGGCAAAAGTCGCATCCAGCGGTGAACTTGTGTAGCAAAATGTGTTTTTTACCATCTCCAATTGTCGTTTTTTTCTCAGCAGCAACCGCGGAGATAAAAAACGCATCCACGCTGAATCGGTGTATCAAAATGCGTTTCTTTCATCTCTGCGGGCGCTTTTGTCTCCGCTGTCACTGCGAAGGCAAAAGTCTCATCCAACGGTGAACTTGTGTAGTAAAATGTGTTTTCTATCATCTCCAATGGTCGTTTTTTTCTTAGCAGCAGCCATGGAGATAAAAAACGCATCCGCGCTGAATCAGTGTATCAAAATGCGTTTATTTCATCTCTGCGGACGGTTTTGTCTCCGCTGTCACTGCGGAGGCAAAAAACGCAACCAGCGGTGAACTTGTGTAGCAAAATGTGTTTTTTACCATCTCCAATGGTCGTTTTTTTCTCAGCAGCAACCGCGGAGATAAAAAACGCGTCCGCGCTGAATCGGTATAGCAAAATGCGTTTATTTCATCTCTGCGGGCGCTTTTGTCTCCGCTGTCACTGCGAAGGCAAAAGTCGCATCCAGCGGTGAACTTGTGTACCAAAATGTGTTTTTTATCATCTCCAATGGACGTTTTTTTCTCAGCAGCAACCGCGGAGATAAAAAACGCATCCGCGCTGAATCGGTATAGCAAAATGCGTTTATTTCATCTCTGCGGGCGCTTTTGTCTCCGCTGTCACTGCGAAGGCAAAAGTCGCATCCAGCGGTGAACTTGTGTCGCAAAATGTGTTTTTTACCATCTCCAATGGTCGTTTTTTTCTCAGCAGCAACCGCGGAGATATAAAACGCATCCGCGCTGAATCGGTATAGCAAAATGCGTTTATTTCATCTCTGCGGGCGCTTTTGTCTCCGCTGTCACTACGGAGGCAAAAAACGCATCCAGCGGTGGACTTGTGTAGCAAAATGTGTTTTTTATCATCTCCAATGGTCGTTTTTTTCTCAGCAGCAACCGCGGAGATAAAAAACGCATCCGCGCTGAATCGGTGTATCAAAATGCGTTTCCTTCATCTCTGCGGGCGCTTTTGTCTCCGCTGTCACTGCGAAGGCAAGTGTCGCATCCAGCGGTGAACTTGTGTAGCAAAATGTGTTTTTTATCATCTCCAATGGTCGTTTTATTCTCAGCAGCAACCGCGGAGATAAAAAACGCATCCACGCTTAATCGGTGTAGCAAAATGCGTTTCTTTCATCTCTGCGGGCGCTTTTGTCTCCGCTGTCACTGCGGAGGCAAAAGTCGCATCCAGCGGTGAACTTGTGTACCAATATGTGTTTTTTATCATCTCCAATGGTCGTTTTTTTCTCAGCAGCAATCGCGGAGATAAAAAACACATCCGCGCTAAATCGGTGTAACAAAATGCGTTTATTTCATCTCTGCGGGCGCTTTTGTCTCCGCTGTCACTGCGGAGGCAAAAGTCGCATCCAGCGGTGAACTTGTGTAGCAAAATGTGTTTTTTACCATCTCCAATTGTCGTTTTTTTCTCAGCAGCAACCGCGGAGATAAAAAACGCATCCGCGCTGAATCGGTGTAGCAAATTGCGTTTATTTCATCTCTGCGGGCGCTTTTGTCTCCGCTGTCACTGCGGAGGCAAAAAATGCTTACAGCGGTGAACTTGTGTAGCAAAATGTGTTTTTTATCATCTCTAATGGTCGTTTTTTTCTCAGCAGCAACCGCGGAGATAAAAAACGCATCCGCGCTGAATCGATGTAGCAAAATGCGTTTCTTCCATATCTGCGGGCGCTTTCGTCTCCGCTGTCACTGCGGAGGCAAAAGTCGCATCCAGCGGTGAACTTGTGTACCAAAATGTGTTTTTTATCATCTCCAATGGTCGTTTTTTTCTCAGCAGCAGCCGCGGAGATAAAAAACGCATCCGCGCTGAATCGGTGTATCAAAATGCGTTTATTTTATCTCTGCGGGCGCTTTTGTCTCCGCTGTCACTACGGATGCAAAAAACGCATCCAGCAGTGGACTTGTGTAGCAAAATGTGTTTTTCACCATCTCCAATGGTCGTTTTTTTCTCAGCAGCAACCGCGGAGATAAAAAACGCATCCGCGCTGAATCGGTGTAGCAAATTGCGTTTATTTCATCTCTGCGGGCGCTTTTGTCTCCGCTGTCACTGCGGAGGCAAAAAATGCATACAGCGGTGAACTTGTGTAGCAAAATGTGTTTTTTATCATCTCCAATGGTCGTTTTTTTCTCAGCAGCAACCGCGGAGATAAAAAACGCATCCGCGCTGAATCGGTGTAGCAAATTGCGTTTATTTCATCTCTGCGGGCGCTTTTGTCTCCGCTGTCACTGCGGAGGCAAATAATGCATACAGCGGTGAACTTGTGTAGCAAAATGTGTTTTTTATCATCTCCAATGGTCGTTTTTTTCTCAGCAGTAACCGCGGAGATAAAAAACGCATCCGCGCTGAATCGGTGTATCAAAATGCGTTTCTTTCATCTCTGCGGGCGCTTTTGTCTCCGCTGTCACTGCGAAGGCAAAAGTCGCATCCAGCGGTGAACTTGTGTAGCAAAATGTGTTTTTTATCATCTCCAATGGTCGTTTTTTTCTCAGCAGCAACCGCGGAGACAAAAAACGCATCCGCGCTGAATCGGTGTATCAAAATGCGTTTCTTTCATGTCTGCGGCCGCTTTTGTCTCCGCTGTCACTGCGGAGGCAAAAGTCGCATCCAGCGGTGAACTTGTGTACCAAAATGTGTTTTTTATCATCTCCAATGGTCGTTTTTTTCTCAGCAGCAACCGCGGAGTTAAAAAACGCATCCGCGCTGAATCGGTGTATCAAAATGCGTTTCTTTCATCTCTGCGGGCGCTTTAGTCTCCGCTGTCACTACGAAGGCAAAAGTCGCATCCAGCGGTGAACTTGTGTAGCAAAATGTGTTTTTTATCATCTCCAATGGTCGTTTTTTTCTCAGCAGCCACCGCGGAGATAAAAAACACATCCGCACTGAATCGGTGTATCAAAATGCGTTTATTTCATCTCTGCGGGCGCTTTTGTCTCCGCTGTCACTGCGGAGGCAAAAAATGCATACAGCGGGGAACTTGTGTAGCAAAATGTGTTTTTTATCATCTCCAATGGTCGTTTTTTTCTCAGCAGCAACCGCGGAGGTAAAAAACGCATCCGCTCTGAATCGGTGTAGCAAAATGCGTTTCTTTCATCTCTGCGAGCGCTTTTGTCTCCGCTGTCACTGCGGAGGCAAAAAACGCATCCAGCGGTGAACTTGTGTAGCAAAATTTGTTTTTTATCATCTCCAATGGTCGTTTTTTTCTCAGCAGCAAACGCGGAGATAAAAAACGCATCCGCGCTGAATCGGTGTATCAAAATGCGTTTCTTTCATCTCTGCGGGCGCTTTTGTCTCCGCTGTCACTGCGAAGGCAAAAGTCGCATCCAGCGGTGAACTTGTGTAGCAAAATTTGTTTTTTATCATCTCCAATGGTCGTTTTTTTCTCAGCAGCAACCGCGGAGATAAAAAACGCGTCCGCGCTGAATCGGTATAGCAAAATGCGTTTATTTCATCTCTGCGGGCGCTTTTGTCTCCGCTGTCACTGCGAAGGCAAAAGTCGCATCCAGCGGTGAACTTGTGTACCAAAATGTGTTTTTTATCATCTCCAATGGACGTTTTTTTCTCAGCAGCAACCGCGGAGATAAAAAACGCATCCGCGCTAAATCGGTGTAACAAAATGCGTTTATTTCATCTCTGCGGGCGCTTTTGTCTCCACTGTCACTGCGGAGGCAAAAGTCGCATCCAGCGGTGAACTTGTGTAGCAAAATGTGTTTTTTAACATCTCCAATGGTCGTTTTTTTCTCAGCAGCAACCGCGGAGATAAAAAACGCATCCGCGCTGAATCGGTGTAGCAAATTGCGTTTATTTCATCTCTGCGGGCGCTTTTGTCTCCGCTGTCACTACGAAGGCAAAAGTCGCATCCAGCGGTGAAGTTGTGTAGCAAAATGTGTTTTTTATCATCTCCAATGGTCGTTTTTTTCTCAGCAGCAACCGCGGAGATAAAAAACGCATCCGCGCTGAATCGGTATAGCAAAATGCGTTTATTTCATCTCTGCGGGCGCTTTTGTCTCCGCTGTCACTGCGAAGGCAAAAGTCGCATCCAGCGGTGAACTTGTGTCGCAAAATGTGTTTTTTACCATCTCCAATGGTCGTTTTTTTCTCAGCAGCAACCGCGGAGATATAAAACGCATCCGCGCTGAATCGGTATAGCAAAATGCGTTTATTTCATCTCTGCGGGCGCTTTTGTCTCCGCTGTCACTGCGGAGGCAAAAGTCGCATCCAGCGGTGAACTTGTGTAGCAAAATGTGTTTTTTATCATCTCCAATGGTCGTTTTTTCTCAGCAGCAACCGCGGAGACAAAAAACGCATCCGCGCTGAATCGGTGTATCAAAATGCGTTTATTTCATCTCTGCGGGCGCTTTTGTCTCCGCTGTCACTGCGGAGGCAAAAAACGGATCCAGCTGTGAATTTGTGTAGCAAAATGTGTTTTTTATCATCTCCAATGGTCGTTTTTTTCTCAGCAGCAACCGCGGAGATAAAAAACGCATCCACGCTGAATCGGTGTATCAAAATGCGTTTCTTTCATCTCTGCGGGCGCTTTTGTCTCCGCTGTCACTGCGAAGGCAAAAGTCTCATGCAACGGTGAACTTGTGTAGTAAAATGTGTTTTCTATCATCTCCAATGGTCGTTTTTTTCTTAGCAGCAGCCGCGGAGATAAAAAACGCATCCGCGCTGAATCGCTGTATCAAAATGCGTTTATTTCATCTCTGCGGGCGCTTTTGTCTCCGCTGTCACTACGGATGCAAAAAACGCATCCAGCAGTGGACTTGTGTAGCAAAATGTGTTTTTTCACCATCTCCAATGGTCGTTTTTTTCTCAGCAGCAACCGCGGAGATAAAAAACGCATCCGCGCTGAATCGGTGTAGCAAATTGCGTTTATTTCATCTCTGCGGGCGCTTTTGTCTCCGCTGTCACTGCGGAGGCAAAAAATGCATACAGCGGTGAACTTGTGTAGCAAAATGTGTTTTTTATCATCTCCAATGGTCGTTTTTTTCTCAGCAGAAACCGCGGAAATAAAAAACGCATCCGCGCTGAATCGGTGTATCAAAATGCGTTTCTTTCATCTCTGCGGGCGCTTTTGTCTCCGCTGTCACTGCGAAGGCAAAAGTCGCATCCAGCGGTGAACTTGTGTAGCAAAATGTGTTTTTTATCATCTCCAATGGTCGTTTTTTTCTCAGCAGCAACCGCGGAGATAAAAAACGCGTCCGCGCTGAATCGGTGTAGCAAAATGCGTTTCTTTCATCTCTGCGGGCGCTTTTGTCTCCGCTGTCACTGCGGAGGCAAAAGTCGCATCCAGCGGTGAACTTGTGTACCAAAATGTGTTTTTTATCATCTCCAATGGTCGTTTTTTTCTCAGCAGCAACCGCGGAGATAAAATACGCATCCGCGCTGAATCGGTGTATCAAAATGCGTTTCTTTCATCTCTGCGGGCGCTTTTGTCTCCGGTGTCACTACGAAGGCAAAAGTCGCATCCAGCGGTGAACTTGTGTAGCAAAATGTGTTTTTTATCATCTCCAATGGTCGTTTTTTTCTCAGCAGCAACCGCGGAGACAAACAACGCATCCGCGCTGAATCGGTGTATCAAAATGCGTTTATTTCATCTCTGCGGGCGCTTTTGTCTCCGGTGTCACTGCGGAGGCAAAAAACGCATCCAGCGGTGAACTTGTGTAGCAAAATGTGTTTTTTACCATCTCCAATGGTCGTTTTTTTCTCAGCAGCAACCGCGGAGATATAAAACGTATCCGCGCTGAATCGGTATAGCAAAATGCGTTTATTTCATCTCTGCGGGCGCTTTTGTCTCCGCTGTCACTGCGGAGGCAAAAGTCGCATCCAGCGGTGAACTTGTGTAGCAAAATGTGTTTTTTATCATCTCCAATGGTCGTTTTTTTCTCAGCAGCAACCGCGGAGACAAAAAACGCATCCGCGCTGAATCGGTGTATCAAAATGCGTTTATTTCATCTCTGCGGGCGCTTTTGTCTCCGCTGTCACTGCGGAGGCAAAAAACGGATCCAGCTGTGAATTTGTGTAGCAAAATGTGTTTTTTATCATCTCCAATGGTCGTTTTTTTCTCAGCAGCAACCGCGGAGATAAAAAACGCATCCACGCTGAATCGGTGTATCAAAATGCGTTTCTTTCATCTCTGCGGGCGCTTTTGTCTCCGCTGTCACTGCGAAGGCAAAAGTCTCATGCAACGGTGAACTTGTGTAGTAAAATGTGTTTTCTATCATCTCCAATGGTCGTTTTTTTCTTAGCAGCAGCCGCGGAGATAAAAAACGCATCCGCGCTGAATCGGTGTATCAAAATGCGTTTATTTCATCTCTGCGGGCGCTTTTGTCTCCGCTGTCACTGCGGAGGCAAAAAACGCATCCAGCGGTGAAATTGTGTAGCAAAATGTGTTTTTTATCATCTCCAATGGTCGTTTTTTTCTCAGCAGCAACCGCGGAGATAAAAAACACATCCGCGCTGAATCGGTGTATCAAAATGCTTTTATTTCATCTCTGCGGGCGCTTTTGTCTCCGCTGTCACTACGGAGGCAAAAAACGCATCCAGCGGTGGACTTGTGTAGCAAAATGTGTTTTTTATCATCTCCAATGGTCGTTTTTTTCTCAGCAGCAACCGCGGAGATAAAAAACGCATCCGCGCTGAATCGGTGTATCAAAATGCGTTTCCTTCATCTCTGCGGGCGCTTTTGTCTCCGCTGTCACTGCGAAGGCAAGTGTCGCATCCAGCGGTGAACTTGTGTAGCAAAATGTGTTTTTTATCATCTCCAATGGTCGTTTTATTCTCAGCAGCAACCGCGGAGATAAAAAACGCATCCACGCTTAATCGGTGTAGCAAAATGCGTTTCTTTCATCTCTGCGGGCGCTTTTGTCTCCGCTGTCACTGCTGAGGCAAAAGTCGCATCCAGCGGTGAACTTGTGTACCAATATGTGTTTTTTATCATCTCGAATGGTCGTTTTTTTCTCAGCAGCAATCGCGGAGATAAAAAACACATCCGCGCTAAATCGGTGTAACAAAATGCGTTTATTTCATCTCTGCGGGCGCTTTTGTCTCCGCTGTCACTGCGGAGGCAAAAGTCGCATCCAGCGGTGAACTTGTGTAGCAAAATGTGTTTTTTACCATCTCCAATTGTCGTTTTTTTCTCAGCAGCAACCGCGGAGATAAAAAACGCATCCACGCTGAATCGGTGTATCAAAATGCGTTTCTTTCATCTCTGCGGGCGCTTTTGTCTCCGCTGTCACTGCGAAGGCAAAAGTCTCATCCAACGGTGAACTTGTGTAGTAAAATGTGTTTTCTATCATCTCCAATGGTCGTTTTTTTCTTAGCAGCAGCCATGGAGATAAAAAACGCATCCGCGCTGAATCAGTGTATCAAAATGCGTTTATTTCATCTCTGCGGACGGTTTTGTCTCCGCTGTCACTGCGGAGGCAAAAAACGCAACCAGCGGTGAACTTGTGTAGCAAAATGTGTTTTTTACCATCTCCAATGGTCGTTTTTTTCTCAGCAGCAACCGCGGAGATAAAAAACGCGTCCGCGCTGAATCGGTATAGCAAAATGCGTTTATTTCATCTCTGCGGGCGCTTTTGTCTCCGCTGTCACTGCGAAGGCAAAAGTCGCATCCAGCGGTGAACTTGTGTACCAAAATGTGTTTTTTATCATCTCCAATGGACGTTTTTTTCTCAGCAGCAACCGCGGAGATAAAAAACGCATCCGCGCTGAATCGGTATAGCAAAATGCGTTTATTTCATCTCTGCGGGCGCTTTTGTCTCCGCTGTCACTGCGAAGGCAAAAGTCGCATCCAGCGGTGAACTTGTGTCGCAAAATGTGTTTTTTACCATCTCCAATGGTCGTTTTTTTCTCAGCAGCAACCGCGGAGATATAAAACGCATCCGCGCTGAATCGGTATAGCAAAATGCGTTTATTTCATCTCTGCGGGCGCTTTTGTCTCCGCTGTCACTACGGAGGCAAAAAACGCATCCAGCGGTGGACTTGTGTAGCAAAATGTGTTTTTTATCATCTCCAATGGTCGTTTTTTTCTCAGCAGCAACCGCGGAGATAAAAAACGCATCCGCGCTGAATCGGTGTATCAAAATGCGTTTCCTTCATCTCTGCGGGCGCTTTTGTCTCCGCTGTCACTGCGAAGGCAAGTGTCGCATCCAGCGGTGAACTTGTGTAGCAAAATGTGTTTTTTATCATCTCCAATGGTCGTTTTATTCTCAGCAGCAACCGCGGAGATAAAAAACGCATCCACGCTTAATCGGTGTAGCAAAATGCGTTTCTTTCATCTCTGCGGGCGCTTTTGTCTCCGCTGTCACTGCGGAGGCAAAAGTCGCATCCAGCGGTGAACTTGTGTACCAATATGTGTTTTTTATCATCTCCAATGGTCGTTTTTTTCTCAGCAGCAATCGCGGAGATAAAAAACACATCCGCGCTAAATCGGTGTAACAAAATGCGTTTATTTCATCTCTGCGGGCGCTTTTGTCTCCGCTGTCACTGCGGAGGCAAAAGTCGCATCCAGCGGTGAACTTGTGTAGCAAAATGTGTTTTTTACCATCTCCAATTGTCGTTTTTTTCTCAGCAGCAACCGCGGAGATAAAAAACGCATCCGCGCTGAATCGGTGTAGCAAATTGCGTTTATTTCATCTCTGCGGGCGCTTTTGTCTCCGCTGTCACTGCGGAGGCAAAAAATGCTTACAGCGGTGAACTTGTGTAGCAAAATGTGTTTTTTATCATCTCTAATGGTCGTTTTTTTCTCAGCAGCAACCGCGGAGATAAAAAACGCATCCGCGCTGAATCGATGTAGCAAAATGCGTTTCTTCCATATCTGCGGGCGCTTTCGTCTCCGCTGTCACTGCGGAGGCAAAAGTCGCATCCAGCGGTGAACTTGTGTACCAAAATGTGTTTTTTATCATCTCCAATGGTCGTTTTTTTCTCAGCAGCAGCCGCGGAGATAAAAAACGCATCCGCGCTGAATCGGTGTATCAAAATGCGTTTATTTTATCTCTGCGGGCGCTTTTGTCTCCGCTGTCACTACGGATGCAAAAAACGCATCCAGCAGTGGACTTGTGTAGCAAAATGTGTTTTTCACCATCTCCAATGGTCGTTTTTTTCTCAGCAGCAACCGCGGAGATAAAAAACGCATCCGCGCTGAATCGGTGTAGCAAATTGCGTTTATTTCATCTCTGCGGGCGCTTTTGTCTCCGCTGTCACTGCGGAGGCAAAAAATGCATACAGCGGTGAACTTGTGTAGCAAAATGTGTTTTTTATCATCTCCAATGGTCGTTTTTTTCTCAGCAGAAACCGCGGAAATAAAAAACGCATCCGCGCTGAATCGGTGTATCAAAATGCGTTTCTTTCATCTCTGCGGGCGCTTTTGTCTCCGCTGTCACTGCGAAGGCAAAAGTCGCATCCAGCGGTGAACTTGTGTAGCAAAATGTATTTTTTATCATCTCCAATGGTCGTTTTTTTCTCAGCAGCAACCGCGGAGATAAAAAACGCGTCCGCGCTGAATCGGTGTAGCAAAATGCGTTTCTTTCATCTCTGCGGGCGCTTTTGTCTCCGCTGTCACTGCGGAGGCAAAAGTCGCATCCAGCGGTGAACTTGTGTACCAAAATGTGTTTTTTATCATCTCCAATGGTCGTTTTTTTCTCAGCAGCAACCGCGGAGATAAAATACGCATCCGCGCTGAATCGGTGTATCAAAATGCGTTTCTTTCATCTCTGCGGGCGCTTTTGTCTCCGCTGTCACTACGAAGGCAAAAGTCGCATCCAGCGGTGAACTTGTGTAGCAAAATGTGTTTTTTATCATCTCCAATGGTCGTTTTTTTCTCAGCAGCAACCGCGGAGACAAAAAACGCATCCGCGCTGAATCGGTGTATCAAAATGCGTTTATTTCATCTCTGCGGTCGCTTTTGTCTCCGGTGTCACTGCGGAGGCAAAAAACGCATCCAGCGGTGAACTTGTGTAGCAAAATGTGTTTTTTACCATCTCCAACGGTCGTTTTTTTCTCAGCAGTAACCGCGGAGATAAAAAACGCATCCGCGCTGAATCGGTGTAGCAAAATGCATTTATTTCATCTCTGCAGGCACTTTTGTCTCCGCTGTCACTGCGGAGGCAAAACACGCATCCAGCGGTGAACTTGTGTAGCAAAATGTGTTTTTTACCATCTCCAATGGTCGTTTTTTTCTCAGCAGCAACCGCGGGGATAAATACGCATCCGCGCTGAATCGGTGTATCAAAATGCGTTTCTTTCATCTCTGCGGGCGCTTTTGTCTCCGCTGTCACTGCGAAGGCAAAAGTCGCATCCAGCGGTGAAATTGTGTAGCAAAATGTGTTTTTTATCATCTCCAATGGTCGTTTTTTTCTCAGCAGCAACCGCGGGGATAAAAAACCGCATCCGCGCTGAATCGGTGTAGCAAAATGCGTTTCTTTCATCTCTGCGGGCGCTTTTGTCTCCGCTGTCACTGCGGAGGCAAAAGTCGCATCCAGCGGTGAACTTGTGTACTAATATGTGTTTTTTATCATCTCCAATGGTCGTTTTTTTCTCAGCAGCAATCGCGGAGATAGAAAACACATCCGCGCTGAATCGATGTATCAAAATGCGTTTATTTCATCTCTGCGGGCGGTTTTGTCTCCGCTGTCACTGCGGAGGCAAAAAACGCATCCAGCGGTGAACTTGTGTAGCAAAATGTGTTTTTTACCATCTCCAATGGTCGTTTTTTTCTCAGCAGCAACCGCGGAGATAAAAAACGCATCCGCGCTGAATCGGTGTAGCAAAATGCGTTTATTTCATCTCTGCGGGCGCTTTTGTCTCCGCTGTCACTGCGGAGGCAAAAAACGCATTGTTAGAGATTCCCTTTTTTCTTTTTTTTCTAATCGGCACAATTCCTCTCCTTTCTCCAAATTCCTTTCACTCTCCTTAATCCGCTTCTTGTTTCCCATCGAACAGCAGATTTGAAATCAGCTGTTCGATGTTGCCTCTCTGCCTCCTCTCTCCGCACGTCTTTCCTTCCTCGTGTTTACACCTAGCTCCTCGCTCCTCATCCACTATCCTTGTCTTATGCTCGCCTTTCTCTGTCGCCTTTATCCCTCACCTTATCCTAGTTTTTCTACCTATTTAAATTCCCAACCGAACTCCTCCCGAATATTCCTTACCGGTTCCCAATCCCCACCTTCTTCCCTTTCCCACTTTCTATAAAACTATCGTGCTCCCTTGTTCCGCTCTCTTTTCTCTGTACGTTGAATTTGTGCTGTGCGCTTCTTCGATTGACGCTAATTAACTCCGCTTTCGCTACGCACTAAATTAAACCGTTTTGTTTCGCTTCCGCTTTATTAGTTCGATTCTTTATTTGTTAAGTAGTGTAATTGTGTTAATTGTTAAAAATAAACTTTGTTAAACACGAACATTTTGGTCCTTCGAGCCGGATAAATAATTCGGTTTTCCGTGAAGCTATTTAGTGTGAAACATTTGTGCAACTCAGTGCTTTCGTGGTCAGCATGGCGCCAACCCAAGAACTCTATCTCGTGCAATACGACCTCCAGAAGCGGATCTCTCGAGCTTATTCGAATTTGAAGAAGCTGGGAGCGTCGAAAATCACTAAGGAGGTTCTACAAACTCGGCTGACCATGTTGGACTCGAATTGGAGCTCCTTCGAAAACAACCATCACGCGCTTCTCACGACCTTCTCCAAACCACTGTTACATGAATACTTCGAGAAGGACGTCTTTTTATTTACCGAAGAAGAATACGCGAATCAACGGACGAAATTCGTAACCGATTTAGCCACCTTGACTCCGGTCGATGAGAAACCCGCGGTCGCTTCGCTACCACAGGCGCTTCCAGCCGCGCCTCCACATGTGTCCATGCTACCTCGCATTGACCTTTCTACGTTTTCGGGACGTTACAGTGAATGGAGGGAATTTGCAGACTTATTTTCGGTGTTAGTCTTAAACAACCCGTCTCTTTCGAAAGTGGAAAAATTGCAGTATCTATTACGCCATCTTTCGGGAGAGGCCGCGTCCCTCCTGCGGAACGCCGGACGGAGTGGGGGTAATCTCGAAGCGGCTTGGACTAAATTAAGCGATCGTTATGATAACCTTCGACTGCTCGTCCATTCTCAGCTCCAGAATTTAATATCCATACCTCCCATGCGAGAGAGCTCAGCAAGCGAGCTTAAACGTCTCTTGGACGATACGTCCAACGTGCTCTCCGACTTAGACGACCTCAAGCGACCCATCCTTTCGGACGATGCTACCGGGGCCCAAGATTTGCTAGTATATCTGACCTCTCAGAAACTGGACATCGAAAACCTTCGAGAGTGGGAAACACACATCGGGGCTTCTAAGGAACCTCCCTCGTTCGACCAACTCATCAACTTTCTGAATACTCGTATCCAGCTTTGCAGCGCTATCGAAGCGAAAGTGACCACGGCGAAAGGCGCGGCTCGTCGATCAGCTGAGGCCTCGACCCCCAAGGTCATTCGTAGTCATCATTCCTCTGCTGAGACTAAACCCAAAGCCAGTGGGCGATGTAACCTGTGCCAAGGGGACCATTTCCTCCTCTACTGCAAGGCGTTCGTGGCCAAGACAGCGACCGAAAAGCACCAGCTGGTATCTGATAACAATCTCTGTTTGAATTGTCTAGGTCAGCATTCCTCCAAGGTTTGCCGCTCACTGAAACGGTGTCAGAAATGTACAGGAAAACACCACACAGTGATCCATGACGCTTTGGCGAGCCGATTGTCGACCGCTGTACCAGCCTCGACCTCTAAATCCACACACGTGGCTTCGGCGCACCACCCACCGGCCGAGGTCACCCTGCTGGCCACCGCCCGTGTCCAAGTTACACGGCCTCATGGGGATTCTGAGATTGTTCGTGCACTAATCGACCCCTGCTCCGAGGTTTCGCTGGTTTCTGAATCGCTGGTGCAACGCTTGCGCATCTCACGAACCACCGCCAGCGTTCCTATCTCCGGCGTGGGCGACACTAAGGCGGCAATGAGTCGAGGTAAAGTCTGCTTGGAAGTAACCTCTCTAATTAATTCTTCTGACGTCTACCAGGTTAACGCTTACGTGCTACCTCGGCTTACTACCTATCGGCCACGCTGTCATGCAACTCGTTCGAAGTGGTCTCATCTGAACGGATTGATACTCGCCGATGAGCGGTACCATTCGAGCGATCCTATTGAACTACTCCTCGGAGCCGACATCTACAGCCAAATCATTCGCGATGGTCTACGTAGCGGTGACCTTCTCGCTCCGATCGCACAAAACACCACGCTCGGCTGGATTCTTACCGGCACTACTGCCGTAGACGACGAGGAATCTCGCCTGCGTACCAGCCTGCAATGCTCCATTGATATCGAACTTTCGGCGTTACTCCAACGGTTTTGGGAACAGGAAGAGGAACCCAAATCCGCTCCTCAACTCACTGCCGACGAAGCAGCCTGCGAAGAGCATTTCGTTCGCACCTTTCAGCGACTACCTTCCGGTCGTGTCGTCGTGCGACTGCCGTTCAAGGTGCCTCCTACCTGCTTAGGAGACACTCGCCGTCGCGCCATGGGATCGCTCCGTGCCATGGAGAGGCGATTCCAACAAGATTCAGCCTTCGGAGACGCTTATCGCCGATTTATGGACGAATATCTTTCTCTTAAGCACATGAGCTCGGCCGCCGCTCTTCGGGACGGGCAACCTCACGCTTTTCTTCCGCATCACGGAGTGCTGAAGGCTGCGAGTCCAACACCGAAAATCCGAGTAGTTTTCAATGGATCGGCGAAAAGCAGCACTCAAACTTCACTGAACGACACACTACATACCGGTCAGAGGTTACAGCTGGAGATCCACGCGGTCTTATCTCGTTGGCGCACTCACAAATACGGTATTTGTGCGGACATCGAGAAAATGTATCGCCAAATCCTCCTCGCAGAAGAAGACCGAGATTATCAACGCATCCTCTGGCGTCGTGATCCTGACTCTCCGATGCAGGAGTATCGGCTGAACACAGTCACCTACGGACTTTCATGCGCGCCGTTTCTTGCGCTACGCACTCTCCGCCAGCTCGCCGACGAAGAAGCGGTTCGTTTTCCACTCGGCGCCGAGATTCTCCGCTCGAGTACTTACGTCGATGACATCCTGGCTGGATCGAATTCGCCTGAGGAGCTTCTCACCGTTCGCTCCGAACTACAAGGAATTTGCAAGGCGGGCGGCTTCATCCTCGCAAAGTGGTCCAGCAACTGCACTCCCGGCACCGATAACGACTCTTCCGCCTCGTCTCGTGCGGACAATCTTATTTTGTCCACCTGCCAACCAGGAGTACTCGGTTTACGGTGGAACACCATTGACGACACGTTATCCATTGAGACAAGACCTCAGACTAATTCGATTTCGCTCACTAAACGTCTGGTTTTAGGTCTCGTTTCGCAGATTTTCGACCCCTTGGGATGGCTATCTCCCGTCACCGCCGCTGCGAAGATATTTCTACAGTCATTATGGCTGTTATCCATTGGCTGGGACGACGAATTACCTGCTTCCGAGGCACGAACGTGGAATACTCTTCGCCAGGGTTGGGAACTTCTGCGTAACGTTCGAATACCTCGATGGATTGGAATCTCGACTACCACCACCGTTATCGATGTGCATGGGTTCTGTGACGCCTCAGAACGCGCGTTCGCTGCCGTCCTTTACTCGCGCGTTATTGCAGAAAACGGAGAGATTTGTATCACCTTACTAACAGCCAAAACCAAGGTGGCACCTCTAACACAAGTCTCGCTCCCTCGACTCGAGCTTTGCGGAGCGACTCTGTTAGTTAAGCTCGTATCCAGCTACCTTGAAACTACGGAGTTACAGATCCGCCAAACTCATCTCTGGACGGATTCCACCGTCGTCCTCGGGTGGATCCAAAGACATCCTAGTCGCTGGAGAACCTTCGTCGCAAATAGGGTCTCTCTCATCCAAACCAGGCTTCCAGATGCCTCTTGGCATCACGTCCCTGGGAACTGCAACCCCGCGGACTGCGCTTCGAGAGGGATCGGGGTCCAGGAACTATTATCTCACCCGCTCTGGTGGTCCGGGCCCGCTTGGCTCAAACTCGCTGAATCGACCTGGCCCTCTCCTCCCTCGATACGGGACATCTCGCAGGAACTGGAAACTAGACGCACGCACCACTTCCAGGCCTCTCCCGGCGAAATTTGGGATCTGGCCTATCGTTACTCCTCGTGGACCCGCTTGATCCACATCACGGCGTGGTGTCAACGCTGGCGAAGACTCTACCTCGCACGGGATAAGCATCTCCAACAACCAGCCATTTTGACGCCGACTGACCTTGCGCGAGCGCAAGACTTTTGGATAGCAACAGTGCAGAGATGCAGTTTTCCCGCGGAGCTCCGTGCTCTCAGCTCTGGTTGTCCGCTACCACTATCGAGCTCCTTGATCAAACTGCATCCTTTCATCGACGAACAGGGTCTCCTTCGCGTAGGCGGACGTCTCTCCCAGTCTGCTCTTCCTTACGACGTCAAACACCCCCTCATTCTACCTCGCTCATCTCCGATTATTCCTTTAATAATTGACGATTTTCACAAGCGACTGTTGCACGGCGGTGTCCAACTCACCCTGGCTGCACTTCGGCAGAAGTTTTGGATACTTCAAGGACGTCGGGAAGTAAAGAATCATCTCCATCGGTGCCTAACCTGTTTGAAATGGCGATCTCGAACAGCCTCACAAATTATGGGAGACTTGCCAGCGCGAAGAACGAGGCCTTCGCGACCGTTCACACACGTGGGAGTCGACTATGCTGGACCAATCTACTTTAAACTTCATCCTGGGCGCGGTCGGCGCTCCCAGAAGGGTTTTATCGCCATCTTTGTCTGCCATAGTACCCGCGCGGTCCACATCGAGGTCGTTTCTGATTATTCAACTCCGGCATTTCTAGCCGCTTTCAAGCGTTTCGTCGCTCGCAGGGGAGGTTGCGCGACCATAACCTCCGATTGCGGAACGAATTTCGTCGGTGCGGATGCTGAACTACGCCGACTCTTCCAAGCCAGCAGCGCCACGGCCCGCGATCTCGCGGTCTCCTTAGCTAAGGAGGGTACGACGTGGTCTTTTAATCCTCCCGCCGCCCCTCATATGAATGGGCTCGCCGAGGCCGCTGTCAAGTCAACTAAATATCACATTCGTCGCGTTCTCGGTGATACTCTCCTCACTTTTGAGGAGTTAGTAACGTTCCTTACACAGGTGGAGGCGTGTCTTAATTCCCGCCCTCTCACGGCGATTTCTGACGATCCAACTGATCTGGACCCACTGACTCCTGGGCACTTTCTCATCGGCGAACCATTCACGCTCGTGCCTGAGCCGAATTTGGCTGAGGTTCCGGAAAATCGACTTTCCCGGTGGCAAAAAACTCGGCAGCTTACCGAACATTTCTGGAACCGCTGGTCCCGGGAATACGTGCATTCTTTACAATCGAGAGGAAAATGGGTCAGGAGTCAGCGAAACGTGCAGATTGGCGATCTATGCTTGATCCGATCCGAAATCACTCCACCTACTAAGTGGCCCATGGGCCGTATAATACAAATCTTTCCAGGGGACGATGGGCGTGTGAGAGTTGCCGAATTAAAGACGCAGCGAACGAATCTTAAACGGCCTATATCCAAGCTAGTAGTGCTTCTTCCTTCTAGCGACTCAAGCGAGTAACTGTCTCTTTCTCATTCTTTCGTCGACCGACGAAGGCGGGCGGAATGTTAGAGATTCCCTTTTTTCTTTTTTTTCTAATCGGCACAATTCCTCTCCTTTCTCCAAATTCCTTTCACTCTCCTTAATCCGCTTCTTGTTTCCCATCGAACAGCAGATTTGAAATCAGCTGTTCGATGTTGCCTCTCTGCCTCCTCTCTCCGCACGTCTTTCCTTCCTCGTGTTTACACCTAGCTCCTCGCTCCTCATCCACTATCCTTGTCTTATGCTCGCCTTTCTCTGTCGCCTTTATCCCTCACCTTATCCTAGTTTTTCTACCTATTTAAATTCCCAACCGAACTCCTCCCGAATATTCCCTACCGGTTCCCAATCCCCACCTTCTTCCCTTTCCCACTTTCTATAAAACTATCGTGCTCCCTTGTTCCGCTCTCTTTTCTCTGTACGTTGAATTTGTGCTGTGCGCTTCATCGCTTGACGCTAATTAACTCCGCTTTCGCTACGCACTAAATTAAACCGTTTTGTTTCGCTTCCGCTTTATTAGTTCGATTCTTTATTTGTTAAGTAGTGTAATTGTGTTAATTGTTAAAAATAAACTTTGTTAAACACGAACACGCATCCAGCGGTGAACTTGTGTAGCAAAATGTGTTTTTTATCATCTCCAATGGTCGTTCTTTTCTCAGCAGCAACCGCGGAGATAAAGAACGCATCCGCGCTGAATCGGTGTAGCAAAATGCGTTTATTTCATCTCTGCGGGCGCTTTTGTCTCCGCTGTCACTGCGAAGGCAAGAGTCGCATCCAGCGGTGAACTTGTGTAGCAAAATGTGTTTTTTATCATCTCCAATGGTCGTTTTTTTCTTAGCAGCAACTGCGGAGTTAAAAAACGCATCCGCGCTGAATCGGTGTATCAAAATGCGTTTATTTCATCTCTGCGGGCGCTTTTGTTTCCGCTGTCACTGCGGAGGCAAAAAACGCATCCAGCGGTGAAATTGTGTAGCAAAATGTGTTTTTTACCATCTCCAATGGACGTTTTTTTCTCAGCAGCAACCGCGGAGATAAAAAACGCATCCGCGCTGAATCGGTGTATCAAAATGCGTTTATTTCATCTCTGCGGGCGCTTTTGTTTCCGCTGTCAATGCGAAGGCAAAAGTCGCATCCAGCGGTGAACTTGTGTAGCAAAATGTGTTTTTTATCATCTCCAATGGTCGTTTTTTTCTCAGCAGCAACGGCGGAGATAAAAAACGCATCCGCGCTGAATCGGTGTATCCAAATGCGTTTATTTCATCTCTGCGGGCGCTTTTGTCTCCGCTGTCACTGCGGAGGCAAAAAACGCTTCCAGCGGTGAAATTGTGCAGCAAAATGTGTTTTTTACCATCTCCAATGGTCGTTTTTTTCTCAGCAGCAACCGCGGCGATAAAAAACGCATCCGCGCTGAATCGGTGTATCAAAATGCGTTTCTTTCACCTCTGCTGGCGCTTTTGTCTCCGCTGTCACTGCGGAGGCAAAGTCGCATCCAGCGGTGAACTTGTGTAGCAAAATGTGTTTTTTACCATCTCCAATGGTCGTTTTTTTCTCAACAGCAACCGCGGAGATAAAAAACGCATCCGCGCTGAATCGGTGTATCAAAATGCGATTATTTCATCTCTGCGGGCGCTTTTGTCTCCGCTGTCACTGCGGAGGCAAAAAACGCATCCAGCGGTGAAATTGTGTAGCAAAATGTGTTTTTTACCATCTCCAATGGTCGTTTTTTTCTCAGCAGCAACCGCGGAGATAAAAAACGCATCCGCGCTGAATCGGTGTATCAAAATGCGTTTATTTCATCTCTGCGGGCGCGTTTGTCTCCTCTGTCACTGCGGAGGCAAAAAACGCATCAAGCGGTGAAATTGTGTAGCAAAATGTGTTTTTTACCATCTCCAACGGTCGTTTTTTTCTCAGCAGCAACCGCGGAGATAAAAAACGCATCCGCGCTGAATCGGTGTAGCAAAATGCGTTTATTTCATCTCTGCGGGCGCGTTTGTCTCCTCTGTCACTGCGGAGGCAAAAAACGCATCCAGCGGTGAAATTGTGTAGCAAAATGTGTTTTTTACCATCTCCAACGGTCGTTTTTTTCTCAGCAGCAACCGCGGAGATAAAAAACGCATCCGCGCTGAATCGGTGTAGCAAAATGTGTTTATTTCATCTCTGCGGGCGCTTTTGTCTCCGCTGTCACTGCGGAGGCAAAAAACGCATCCAGCGGTGAAATTGTGCAGCAAAATGTGTTTTTTATCATCTCCAATGGTCGTTCTTTTCTCAGCAGCAACCGCGGAGATAAAGAACGCATCCGCGCTGAATCGGTGTAGCAAAATGCGTTTATTTCATCTCTGCGGGCGCTTTTGTCTCCGCTGTCACTGCGAAGGCAAAAGTCTCATCCAGCGGTGAACTTGTGTAGCAAAATGTGTTTTTTATCATCTCCAATGGTCGTTTTTTTCTCAGCAGCAGCCGCGGAGATAAAAAACGCATTCGCGCTGAATCGGTGTATCAAAATGCGTTTATTTCATCTCTGCGGGAGCTTTTGTCTCCGCTGGCACTGCGGAGGCAAAAAACGCATCCAGCGGTAAACTTGTGTAGCAAAATTTGTTTTTTACCATCTCCAATGGTCGTTTTTTTCTCAGCAGCAACCGCGGCGATAAAAAACGCATCCGCGCTGAATCGGTGTATCAAAATGCGTTTATTTCATCTCTGCGGGCGCTTTTGTCTCCGCTGTCACTGCGGAGGCAAAAACCGCATCCAGCGGTGAAATTGTGTAGCAAAATGTGTTTTTTACCATCTCCAATGGTCGTTTTTTCTCAGCAGCAACCGCGGAGATAAAAAACGCATCCGCGCTGAATCGGTGTATCAAAATGCGATTATTTCATCTCTGCGGGCGCTTTTGTCTCCGCTGTCACTGCGGAGGCAAAAAACGCATCCAGCGGTGAAATTGTGTAGCAAAATGTGTTTTTTACCATCTCCAATGGTCGTTTTTTTCTCAGCAGCAACCGCGGAGATAAAAAACGCATCCGCGCTGAATCGGTGTATCAAAATGCGTTTATTTCATCTCTGCGGGAGCTTTTGTTTCCGCTGTCACTGCGGAGGCAAAAAACGCATCCAGCGGTAAACTTGTGTAGCAAAATGTGTTTTTTACCATCTCCAATGGTCGTTTTTTTCTCAGCAGCAACCTCGGCGATAAAAAACGCATCCGCGCTGAATCGGTGTATCAAAATGCGTTTACTTCATCTCTGCGGGCGCTTTTGCCACCGCTGTCACTGCGGAGGCAAAGTCGCATCCAGCGGTGAACTTGTGTAGCAAAATGTGTTTTTTATCATCTCCAATGGTCGTTTTTTTCTCAACAGCAACCGCGGAGATAAAAAACGCATCCGCGCTGAATCGGTGTAGCAAAATGAGTTTATTTCATCTCTGCGGGCGCGTTTGTCTCCTCTGTCACTGCGGAGGCAAAAAACGCATCCAGCGGTGAAATTGTGTAGCAAAATGTGTTTTTTACCATCTCCAACGGTCGTTTTTTTCTCAGCAGCAACCGCGGAGATAAAAAACGCATCCGCGCAGAATCGGTGTAGCAAAATGCGTTTATTTCATCTCTGCGGGCGCTTTTGTCTCCGCTGTCACTGCGGAGGCAAAAAACGCATCCAGCGGTGAAATTGTGCAGCAAAATGTGTTTTTTATCATCTCCAATGGTCGTTCTTTTCTCAGCAGCAACCGCGGAGATAAAGAACGCATCCGCGCTGAATCGGTGTAGCAAAATGCGTTTATTTCATCTCTGCGGGCGCTTTTGTCTCCGCTGTCACTGCGAAGGCAAGAGTCGCATCCAGCGGTGAACTTGTGTAGCAAAATGTGTTTTTTATCATCTCCAATGGTCGTTTTTTTCTTAGCAGCAACTGCGGAGATAAAAAACGCATCCGCGCTGAATCGGTGTATCAAAATGCGTTTATTTCATCTCTGCGGGCGCTTTTGTTTCCGCTGTCACTGCGGAGGCAAAAAACGCATCCAGCGGTGAAATTGTGTAGCAAAATGTGTTTTTTACCATCTCCAATGGACGTTTTTTTCTCAGCAGCAACCGCGGAGATAAAAAACGCATCCGCGCTGAATCGGTGTATCAAAATGCGTTTATTTCATCTCTGCGGGCGCTTTTGTCTCCGCTGTCAATGCGAAGGCAAAAGTCGCATCCAGCGGTGAACTTGTGTAGCAAAATGTGTTTTTTATCATCTCCAATGGTCGTTTTTTTCTCAGCAGCAACCGCGGAGATAAAAAACGAATCCGCGCTGAATCGGTGTAGCAAAATGCGTTCTTTCATCTCTGCGGGCGCTTTTGTCTCCGCTGTCACTGCGAAGGCAAAAGTCTCATCCAGCGGTGGACTTGTGTAGCAAAATGTGTTTTTTATCATCTCCAATGGTCGTTTTTTACTCAGCAGCAACCGCGGAGATAAAAAACGCATCCGCGCTAAATCGGTGTTTCAAAATGCGTTTATTTCATCTCTGCCGACGCTTTTGTCTCCGCTGTCACTGCGGAGGCAAAAAACGCATCCAGCGGTGAACTTGTGTAGCAAAATGTGTTTTTTACCATCTCCAATGGTCGTTTTTTTCTCAGCAGCAACCGCGGAGATAAAAAACGCATCCGCGCTGAATCGGTGTATCAAAATGCGTTTACTTCATCTCTGCGGGCGCTTTTGTCTCCGCTGTCACTGCGGAGGCAAAAAACGGATCCAGCGGTGAACTTGTGTAGCAAAATGTGTTTTTTATCATCTCCAATGGTCGTTTTTTTCTCAGCAGCAACGGCGGAGATAAAAAACGCATCCGCGCTGAATCGGTGTAGCAAAATGCGTTTATTTCATCTCTGCGGGCGCTTTTGTCTCCGCTGTCACTGCGGAGGCAAAAAACGCATCCAGCGGTGAAATTGTGCAGCAAAATGTGTTTTTTATCATCTCCAATGGTCGTTCTTTTCTCAGCAGCAACCGCGGAGATAAAGAACGCATCCGCGCTGAATCGGTGTAGCAAAATGCGTTTATTTCATCTCTGCGGGCGCTTTTGTCTCCGCTGTCACTGCGAAGGCAAAAGTCTCATCCAGCGGTGAACTTGTGTAGCAAAATGTGTTTTTTATCATCTCCAATGGTCGTTTTTTTCTCAGCAGCAGCCGCGGAGATAAAAAACGCATTCGCGCTGAATCGGTGTATCAAAATGCGTTTATTTCATCTCTGCGGGAGCTTTTGTCTCCGCTGGCACTGCGGAGGCAAAAAACGCATCCAGCGGTAAACTTGTGTAGCAAAATGTGTTTTTTACCATCTCCAATGGTCGTTTTTTTCTCAGCAGCAACCGCGGCGATAAAAAACGCATCCGCGCTGAATCGGTGTATCAAAATGCGTTTATTTCATCTCTGCGGGCGCTTTTGTCTCCGCTGTCACTGCGGAGGCAAAAAACGCATCCAGCGGTGAAATTGTGTAGCAAAATGTGTTTTTTACCATCTCCAATGGTCGTTTTTTTCTCAGCAGCAACCGCGGAGATAAAAAACGCATCCGCGCTGAATCGGTGTATCAAAATGCGATTATTTCATCTCTGCGGGCGCTTTTGTCTCCGCTGTCACTGCGGAGGCAAAAAACGCATCCAGCGGTGAAATTGTGTAGCAAAATGTGTTTTTTACCATCTCCAATGGTCGTTTTTTTCTCAGCAGCAACCGCGGAGATAAAAAACGCATCCGCGCTGAATCGGTGTATCAAAATGCGTTTATTTCATCTCTGCGGGAGCTTTTGTTTCCGCTGTCACTGCGGAGGCAAAAAACGCATCCAGCGGTGAACTTGTGTAGCAAAATGTGTTTTTTATCATCTCCAATGGTCGTTTTTTTCTCAGCAGCAACCGCGGAGATAAAAAACGAATCCGCGCTGAATCGGTGTAGCAAAATGCGTTCTTTCATCTCTGCGGGCGCTTTTGTCTCCGCTGTCACTGCGAAGGCAAAAGTCTCATCCAGCGGTGGACTTGTGTAGCAAAATGTGTTTTTTATCATCTCCAATGGTCGTTTTTTACTCAGCAGCAACCGCGGAGATAAAAAACGCATCCGCGCTAAATCGGTGTTTCAAAATGCGTTTATTTCATCTCTGCCGACGCTTTTGTCTCCGCTGTCACTGCGGAGGCAAAAAACGCATCCAGCGGTGAACTTGTGTAGCAAAATGTGTTTTTTATCATCTCCAATGGTCGTTTTTTTCTCAGCAGCAACGGCGGAGATAAAAAACGCATCCGCGCTGAATCGGTGTAGCAAAATGCGTTTATTTCATCTCTGCGGGCGCTTTTGTCTCCGCTGTCACTGCGGAGGCAAAAAACGCATCCAGCGGTGAAATTGTGCAGCAAAATGTGTTTTTTATCATCTCCAATGGTCGTTCTTTTCTCAGCAGCAACCGCGGAGATAAAGAACGCATCCGCGCTGAATCGGTGTAGCAAAATGCGTTTATTTCATCTCTGCGGGCGCTTTTGTCTCCGCTGTCACTGCGAAGGCAAAAGTCTCATCCAGCGGTGAACTTGTGTAGCAAAATGTGTTTTTTATCATCTCCAATGGTCGTTTTTTTCTCAGCAGCAGCCGCGGAGATAAAAAACGCATTCGCGCTGAATCGGTGTATCAAAATGCGTTTATTTCATCTCTGCGGGAGCTTTTGTCTCCGCTGGCACTGCGGAGGCAAAAAACGCATCCAGCGGTAAACTTGTGTAGCAAAATTTGTTTTTTACCATCTCCAATGGTCGTTTTTTTCTCAGCAGCAACCGCGGCGATAAAAAATGCATCCGCGCTGAATCGGTGTATCAAAATGCGTTTATTTCATCTCTGCGGGCGCTTTTGTCTCCGCTATCACTGCGGAGGCAAAAAACGCATCCAGCGGTGAAATTGTGTAGCAAAATGTGTTTTTTACCATCTCCAATGGTCGTTTTTTTCTCAGCAGCAACCGCGGAGATAAAAAACGCATCCGCGCTGAATCGGTGTATCAAAATGCGATTATTTCATCTCTGCGGGCGCTTTTGTCTCCGCTGTCACTGCGGAGGCAAAAAACGCATCCAGCGGTGAAATTGTGTAGCAAAATGTGTTTTTTACCATCTCCAATGGTCGTTTTTTTCTCAGCAGCAACCGCGGAGATAAAAAACGCATCCGCGCTGAATCGGTGTATCAAAATGCGTTTATTTCATCTCTGCGGGCGCTTTTGTCTCCGCTGTCAATGCGAAGGCAAAAGTCGCATCCAGCGGTGAACTTGTGTAGCAAAATGTGTTTTTTATCATCTCCAATGGTCGTTTTTTACTCAGCAGCAACCGCGGAGATAAAAAACGCATCCGCGCTAAATCGGTGTTTCAAAATGCGTTTATTTCATCTCTGCCGACGCTTTTGTCTCCGCTGTCACTGCGGAGGCAAAAAACGCATCCAGCGGTGAACTTGTGTAGCAAAATGTGTTTTTTACCATCTCCAATGGTCGTTTTTTTCTCAGCAGCAACCGCGGAGATAAAAAACGCATCCGCGCTGAATCGGTGTATCAAAATGCGTTTACTTCATCTCTGCGGGCGCTTTTGTCTCCGCTGTCACTGCGGAGGCAAAAAACGGATCCAGCGGTGAACTTGTGTAGCAAAATGTGTTTTTTATCATCTCCAATGGTCGTTTTTTTCTCAGCAGCAACGGCGGAGATAAAAAACGCATCCGCGCTGAATCGGTGTAGCAAAATGCGTTTATTTCATCTCTGCGGGCGCTTTTGTCTCCGCTGTCACTGCGGAGGCAAAAAACGCATCCAGCGGTGAAATTGTGCAGCAAAATGTGTTTTTTATCATCTCCAATGGTCGTTCTTTTCTCAGCAGCAACCGCGGAGATAAAGAACGCATCCGCGCTGAATCGGTGTATCAAAATGCGTTTATTTCATCTCTGCGGGCGCTTTTGTCTCCGCTGTCACTGCGAAGGCAAAAGTCTCATCCAGCGGTGAACTTGTGTAGCAAAATGTGTTTTTTATCATCTCCAATGGTCGTTTTTTTCTCAGCAGCAGCCGCGGAGATAAAAAACGCATTCGCGCTGAATCGGTGTATCAAAATGCGTTTATTTCATCTCTGCGGGAGCTTTTGTCTCCGCTGGCACTGCGGAGGCAAAAAACGCATCCAGCGGTAAACTTGTGTAGCAAAATGTGTTTTTTACCATCTCCAATGGTTGTTTTTTTCTCAGCAGCAACCGCGGCGATAAAAAACGCATCCGCGCTGAATCGGTGTATCAAAATGCGTTTATTTCATCTCTGCGGGCGCTTTTGTCTCCGCTGTCACTGCGGAGGCAAAAAACGCATCCAGCGGTGAAATTGTGTAGCAAAATGTGTTTTTTACCATCTCCAATGGTCGTTTTTTTCTCAGCAGCAACCGCGGAGATAAAAA
Organism: Cerceris rybyensis; assembly: GCA_910591515.1. NCBI lineage: Eukaryota > Metazoa > Arthropoda > Insecta > Hymenoptera > Crabronidae > Cerceris > Cerceris rybyensis. The sequence continues at coordinate 6,862 of CAJUXP010000306.1, read as the reverse complement.
ACGCATCCGCGCTGAATCGGTGTATCAAAATGCGATTATTTCATCTCTGCGGGCGCTTTTGTCTCCGCTGTCACTGCGGAGGCAAAAAACGCATCCAGCGGTGAAATTGTGTAGCAAAATGTGTTTTTTACCATCTCCAATGGTCGTTTTTTTCTCAGCAGCAACCGCGGAGATAAAAAACGCATCCGCGCTGAATCGGTGTATCAAAATGCGTTTATTTCATCTCTGCGGGAGCTTTTGTTTCCGCTGTCACTGCGGAGGCAAAAAACGCATCCAGCGGTGAACTTGTGTAGCAAAATGTGTTTTTTATCATCTCCAATGGTCGTTTTTTTCTCAGCAGCAACCGCGGAGATAAAAAACGAATCCGCGCTGAATCGGTGTAGCAAAATGCGTTCTTTCATCTCTGCGGGCGCTTTTGTCTCCGCTGTCACTGCGAAGGCAAAAGTCTCATCCAGCGGTGGACTTGTGTAGCAAAATGTGTTTTTTATCATCTCCAATGGTCGTTTTTTACTCAGCAGCAACCGCGGAGATAAAAAACGCATCCGCGCTAAATCGGTGTTTCAAAATGCGTTTATTTCATCTCTGCCGACGCTTTTGTCTCCGCTGTCACTGCGGAGGCAAAAAACGCATCCAGCGGTGAACTTGTGTAGCAAAATGTGTTTTTTATCATCTCCAATGGTCGTTTTTTTCTCAGCAGCAACGGCGGAGATAAAAAACGCATCCGCGCTGAATCGGTGTAGCAAAATGCGTTTATTTCATCTCTGCGGGCGCTTTTGTCTCCGCTGTCACTGCGGAGGCAAAAAACGCATCCAGCGGTGAAATTGTGCAGCAAAATGTGTTTTTTATCATCTCCAATGGTCGTTCTTTTCTCAGCAGCAACCGCGGAGATAAAGAACGCATCCGCGCTGAATCGGTGTAGCAAAATGCGTTTATTTCATCTCTGCGGGCGCTTTTGTCTCCGCTGTCACTGCGAAGGCAAAAGTCTCATCCAGCGGTGAACTTGTGTAGCAAAATGTGTTTTTTATCATCTCCAATGGTCGTTTTTTTCTCAGCAGCAGCCGCGGAGATAAAAAACGCATTCGCGCTGAATCGGTGTATCAAAATGCGTTTATTTCATCTCTGCGGGAGCTTTTGTCTCCGCTGGCACTGCGGAGGCAAAAAACGCATCCAGCGGTAAACTTGTGTAGCAAAATGTGTTTTTTACCATCTCCAATGGTCGTTTTTTTCTCAGCAGCAACCGCGGCGATAAAAAATGCATCCGCGCTGAATCGGTGTATCAAAATGCGTTTATTTCATCTCTGCGGGCGCTTTTGTCTCCGCTATCACTGCGGAGGCAAAAAACGCATCCAGCGGTGAAATTGTGTAGCAAAATGTGTTTTTTACCATCTCCAATGGTCGTTTTTTTCTCAGCAGCAACCGCGGAGATAAAAAACACATCCGCGCTGAATCGGTGTATCAAAATGCGATTATTTCATCTCTGCGGGCGCTTTTGTCTCCGCTGTCACTGCGGAGGCAAAAAACGCATCCAGCGGTGAAATTGTGTAGCAAAATGTGTTTTTTACCATCTCCAATGGTCGTTTTTTTCTCAGCAGCAACCGCGGAGATAAAAAACGCATCCGCGCTGAATCGGTGTATCAAAATGCGTTTATTTCATCTCTGCGGGAGCTTTTGTTTCCGCTGTCACTGCGGAGGCAAAAAACGCATCCAGCGGTAAACTTGTGTAGCAAAATGTGTTTTTTACCATCTCCAATGGTCGTTTTTTTCTCAGCAGCAACCTCGGCGATAAAAAACGCATCCGCGCTGAATCGGTGTATCAAAATGCGTTTACTTCATCTCTGCGGGCGCTTTTGTCTCCGCTGTCACTGCGGAGGCAAAGTCGCATCCAGCGGTGAACTTGTGTAGCAAAATGTGTTTTTTATCATCTCCAATGGTCGTTTTTTTCTCAACAGCAACCGCGGAGATAAAAAACGCATCCGCGCTGAATCGGTGTAGCAAAATGAGTTTATTTCATCTCTGCGGGCGCGTTTGTCTCCTCTGTCACTGCGGAGGCAAAAAACGCATCCAGCGGTGAAATTGTGTAGCAAAATGTGTTTTTTACCATCTCCAACGGTCGTTTTTTTCTCAGCAGCAACCGCGGAGATAAAAAACGCATCCGCGCAGAATCGCTGTAGCAAAATGCGTTTATTTCATCTCTGCGGGCGCTTTTGTCTCCGCTGTCACTGCGGAGGCAAAAAACGCATCCAGCGGTGAAATTGTGCAGCAAAATGTGTTTTTTATCATCTCCAATGGTCGTTCTTTTCTCAGCAGCAACCGCGGAGATAAAGAACGCATCCGCGCTGAATCGGTGTAGCAAAATGCGTTTATTTCATCTCTGCGGGCGCTTTTGTCTCCGCTGTCACTGCGGAGGCAAAAAATGCATCCAGCGGTAAACTTGTGTAGCAAATTGTGTTTTTTACCATCTCCAATGGTCGTTTTTTTCTCAGCAGCAACCGCGGCGATAAAAAACGCATCCGCGCTGAATCGGTGTATCAAAATGCGTTTACTTCATCTCTGCGGGCGCTTTTGTCTCCGCTGTCACTGCGGAGGCAAAAAATGGATCCAGCGGTGAACTTGTGTAGCAAAATGTGTTTTTTATCATCTCCAATGGTCGTTTTTTTCTCAGCAGCAACAGCGGAGATAAAAAACGCATCCGCGCTGAATCGGTGTAGCAAAATGCGTTTATTTCATCTCTGAAGGCGCTTTTGTCTCCGCTGTCACTGCGGAGGCAAGAAACGCATCCAGCGGTGCAATTGTGTAGCAAAATGTGTTTTTTACCATCTCCAATGGTCGTTTTTTTCTCAGCAGCAACCGCGGAGATAAAAAACGCATCCGCGCTGAATCGGTGTAGCAAAATGCGTTTATTTCATCTCTGCGGGCGCTTTTGTCTCCGCTGTCACTGCGGAGGCAAAAAACGCATCCAGCGGTGAACTTGTGTAGCAAAATGTGTTTTTTATCATCTCCAATGGTCGTTCTTTTCACAGCAGCAACCGCGGAGATAAAGAACGCATCCGCGCTGAATCGGTGTAGCAAAATACGTTTATTTCATCTCTGCGGGCGCTTTTGTCTCCGCTGTCACTGCGAAGGCAAGAGTCGCATCCAGCGGTGAACTTGTGTATCAAAATGTGTTTTTTATCATCTCCAATGGTCGTTTATTTCTTAGCAGCAACTGCGGAGATAAAAAACGCATCCGCGCTGAATCGGTGTATCAAAATGCGTTTATTTCATCTCTGCGGGCGCTTTTGTCTCCGCTGTCACTGCGGAGGCAAAAAACGCATCCAGCGGTGAAATTGTGTAGCAAAATGTGTTTTTTACCATCTCCAATGGTCGTTTTTTTCTCAGCAGCAACCGCGGCGATAAAAAATGCATCCGCGCTGAATCGGTGTATCAAAATGCGTTTATTTCATCTCTGCGGGCGCTTTTGTCTCCGCTATCACTGCGGAGGCAAAAAACGCATCCAGCGGTGAAATTGTGTAGCAAAATGTGTTTTTTACCATCTCCAATGGTCGTTTTTTTCTCAGCAGCATCTGCGAAGATAAAAAACGCATCCGCGCTGAATCGGTGTAGCAAAATGCGTTCTTTCATCTCTGCGGGCGCTTTTGTCTCCGCTGTCACTACGAAGGCAAATGTCTCATCCAGCGGTGAACTTGTGTAGCAAAATGTGTTTTTTACCATCCCCAATGGTCGTTTTTTTCTCAGCAGCAACTGCGAAGATAAAAAACGCATCCGCGCTGAATCGGTGTAGCAAAATGTGTTCTTTCATCTCTGCGGGCGCTTTTGTCTCCGCTGTCACTACGAAGGCAAATGTCTCATCCAGCGGTGAACTTGTGTAGCAAAATGTGTTTTTTACCATCTCCAATGGTGGTTTTTTTCTCAGCAGCAACCGCGGAGATAAAAAACGCATCCGCGCTGAATCGGTGTATCAAAATGCGTTTACTTCATCTCTGCGGGCGCTTTTGTCTCCGCTGTCACTGCGGAGGCAAAAAATGGATCCAGCGGTGAACTTGTGTAGCAAAATGTGTTTTTTATCATCTCCAATGGTGGTTTTTTTCTCAGCAGCAACCGCGGAGATAAAAAACGCATCCGCGCTGAATCGGTGTATCAAAATGCGTTTACTTCATCTCTGCGGGCGCTTTTGTCTCCGCTGTCACTGCGGAGGCAAAAAATGGATCCAGCGGTGAACTTGTGTAGCAAAATGTGTTTTTTACCATCTCCAACGGTCGTTTTTTTCTCAGCAGCAACCGCGGAGATAAAAAACGCATCCGCGCTGAATCGGTGTAGCAAAATGCGTTTATTTCATCTCTGCGGGCGCTTTTGTCTCCGCTGTCACTGCGGAGGCAAAAAACGCATCCAGCGGTGAAATTGTGCAGCAAAATGTGTTATTTATCATCTCCAATGGTCGTTCTTTTCTCAGCAGCAACCGCGGAGATAAAGAACGCATCCGCGCTGAATCGGTGTAGCAAAATGCGTTTATTTCATCTCTGCGGGCGCTTTTGTCTCCGCTGTCACTGCGGAGGCAAAAAACGCATCCAGCGGTGAAATTGTGTAGCAAAATGTGTTTTTTATCATCTCCAATGGTCGTTTTTTTCTCAGCAGCAACCGCGGAGTTAAAAAACGCATCCGCGCTGAATCGGTGTAGCAAAATGCGTTTATTTCATCTCTGCGGGCGCTTTTGTCTCCGCTGTCACTGCGGAGGCAGAAAACGCATCCAGCGGTGAACTTGTGTAGCAAAATGTGTTTTTTATCATCTCCAATGGTCGTTCTTTTCACAGCAGCAACCGCGGAGATAAAGAACGCATCCGCGCTGAATCGGTGTAGCAAAATGCGTTTATTTCATCTCTGCGGGCGCTTTTGTCTCCGCTGTCACTGCGGAGGCAAAAAACGCATCCAGCGGTGAACTTGTGTAGCAAAATGTGTTTTTTATCATCTCCAATGGTCGTTCTTTTCAAAGCAGCAACCGCGGAGATAAAGAACGCATCCGCGCTGAATCGGTGTAGCAAAATGCGTTTATTTCATCTCTGCGGGCGCTTTTGTCTCCGCTGTCACTGCGAAGGCAAGAGTCGCATCCAGCGGTGAACTTGTGTAGCAAAATGTGTTTTTTATCATCTCCAATGGTCGTTTATTTCTTAGCAGCAACTGCGGAGATAAAAAACGCATCCGCGCTGAATCGGTGTATCAAAATGCGTTTATTTCATCTCTGCGGGCGCTTTTGTCTCCGCTGTCACTGCGGAGGCAAAAAACGCATCCAGCGGTGAAATTGTGTAGCAAAATGTGTTTTTTACCATCTCCAATGGTCGTTTTTTTCTCAGCAGCAACTGCGAAGATAAAAAACGCATCCGCGCTGAATCGGTGTAGCAAAATGCGTTCTTTCATCTCTGCGGGCGCTTTTGTCTCCGCTGTAACTACGAAGGCAAATGTCTCATCCAGCGGTGAACTTGTGTAGCAAAATGTGTTTTTTATCATCTCCAATGGTCGTTTTTTTCTCAGCAGCAACAGCGGAGATAAAAAACGCATCCGCGCTGAATCGGTGTAGCAAAATGCGTTTATTTCATCTCTGAAGGCGCTTTTGTCTCCGCTGTCACTGCGGAGGCAAGAAACGCATCCAGCGGTGAAATTGTGTAGCAAAATGTGTTTTTTACCATCTCCAATGGTCGTTTTTTTCTCAGCAGCAACCGCGGAGATAAAAAAACGCATCCGCGCTGAATCGGTGTAGCAAAATGCGTTTATTTCATCTCTGCGGGCGCTTTTGTCTCCGCTGTCACTGCGGGGGCAAAAAACGCATCCAGCGGTGAACTTGTGTAGCAAAATGTGTTTTTTATCATCTCCAATGGTCGTTCTTTTCAAAGCAGCAACCGCGGAGATAAAGAACGCATCCGCGCTGAATCGGTGTAGCAAAATGCGTTTATTTCATCTCTGCGGGCGCTTTTGTCTCCGCTGTCACTGCGAAGGCAAGAGTCGCATCCAGCGGTGAACTTGTGTAGCAAAATGTGTTTTTTATCATCTCCAATGGTCGTTTATTTCTTAGCAGCAACTGCGGAGATAAAAAACGCATCCCGCGCTGAATCGGTGTATCAAAATGCGTTTATTTCATCTCTGCGGGCGCTTTTGTCTCCGCTGTCACTGCGGAGGCAAAAAACGCATCCAGCGGTGAAATTGTGTAGCAAAATGTGTTTTTTACCATCTCCAATGGTCGTTTTTTTCTCAGCAGCAACTGCGAAGATAAAAACGCATCCGCGCTGAATCGGTGTAGCAAAATGCGTTCTTTCATCTCTGCGGGCGCTTTTGTCTCCGCTGTAACTACGAAGGCAAATGTCTCATCCAGCGGTGAACTTGTGTAGCAAAATGTGTTTTTTATCATCTCCAATGGTCGTTTTTTTCTCAGCAGCAACAGCGGAGATAAAAAACGCATCCGCGCTGAATCGGTGTAGCAAAATGCGTTTATTTCATCTCTGAAGGCGCTTTTGTCTCCGCTGTCACTGCGGAGGCAAGAACGCATCCAGCGGTGAAATTGTGTAGCAAAATGTGTTTTTTACCATCTCCAATGGTCGTTTTTTTTCTCAGCAGCAACCGCGGAGATAAAAAACGCATCCGCGCTGAATCGGTGTAGCAAAATGCGTTTATTTCATCTCTGCGGGAGCGTTTGTTTCCGCTGTCACTGCGGAGGCAAAAAACGCATCCAGCGGTAAACTTGTGTAGCAAAATGTGTTTTTTACCATCTCCAATGGTCGTTTTTTTCTCAGCAGCAACCTCGGCGATAAAAAACGCATCTGCGCTGAATCGGTGTATCAAAATGCGTTTACTTCATCTCTGCGGGCGCTTTTGTCTC
>CAJUXP010000305.1:0-47967 GCA_910591515.1 Cerceris rybyensis | reverse complement strand
GTATGCAGATAAAAGACATAAACGACAATATATCGACTGTAAACAACGTTATAACGGGTATAGACGATCAAATGACTTGCATTTTGTGTAATATAAAGGGTATTGATGATAACAATCCGAAATTAATCTATAAAATGTCGTATATAGTTGTAACATTTAGATACAAATGTATATGCAGATAAAAGACATAAACGATTATAGAACGACTGTAAACGTCCTTATAACAGTTATAAATGAAAATAGCACTTGTATTGAGTGTAATATGATGGATATTGACGATAACAAGCCGCATGTAAAGAATCATATGTCGTATAATGCTGTTGCATTTAGTTATAAAGGTTTATGCAGATAAAAGTCATAAACGGCAATATATCGACTGTAAACGACGTTATAAAGGTTATAGAAGATCAAAGGACATGCATTTTGTGTAATATAAAGGGTATTGATGATAACAAGCCGAAACTAAACGATAAAATGTCGTAGATAATTGTAACATTTAGATAGACATATATATGCAGATAGAGGACATAAAAGATCATAGAACGACTGTAAACGTCCTTATAACAGTTATAAATGAAAATAGCACTTGTATTGTGTGTAATATGTTGGATTTTGACGATAACAAGCCGCATGTAAAGAATCATATGTCGTATAATGCTGTTGCATTTAGTTATAAAGGTTAATGCAGATAAAAGACATAAACGACAATATATCGACTGTAAACAACGTTATAACTGGTATAGACGATCAAATGACTTGCATTTTGTGTAATATAAAGGGTATTGATGACAAAATGCCGAAATTAAACGATAAAATGTCGTATATAGTTGTAACATTTAGATAGACATGTATATGCAGATAGAGACATAAAAGATTATAGAACGACTGTAAACGTCCTTATTACAGTTATAAATGAAAATAGCACTTGTATTGTGTGTAATATGTTGGATATTGACGATAACAAGCCGCATGTAAACAATCATATGTCGTATAATGCTGTTATATTTAGTTATAAAGGTTTATGCAGATAAAAGACATAAACGATTATAGAACGACTGTAAACGTCCTTATAACAGTTATAAATGAAAATAGCACTTGTATTGAGTGTAATATGATGGATATTGACGATAACAAGCCGCATGTAAAGAATCATATGTCGTATAATGCTGTTGCATTTAGTTATAAAGGTTTATGCAGATAAAAGTCATAAACGGCAATATATCGACTGTAAACGACGTTATAAAGGTTATAGAAGATCAAAGGACATGCATTTTGTGTAATATAAAGGGTATTGATGATAACAAGCCGAAACTAAACGATAAAATGTCGTAGATAATTGTAACATTTAGATAGACATATATATGCAGATAGAGGACATAAAAGATCATAGAACGACTGTAAACGTCCTTATAACAGTTATAAATGAAAATAGCACTTGTATTGTGTGTAATATGTTGGATATTGACGATATCAAGCCGCATGTAAAGAATCATATGTCGTATAATGCTGTTGCATTTAGTTATAAAGGTTTATGCAGATAAAAGTCATAAACGGCATTATATCGACTGTAAACGACGTTATAAAGGTTATAGAAGATCAAAGGACATGCATTTTGTGTAATATAAAGGGTATTGATGATAACAAGCCGAAACTAAACGATAAAATGTCGTAGATAATTGTAACATTTAGATACACATGTGTATGCAGATAGAGGACATAAAAGATTATAGAACGACTGTCAACGTCCTTATAACAGTTATAAATGAAAATAGCACTTGTATTGTGTGTAATATGTTGGATTTTGACAATAACAAGCCGCATGTAAAGAATCATATGTCGTATAATGCTGTTGCATTTAGTTATAAAGGGTTATGCAGATAAAAGTCATAAACGGCAATATATCGACTGGAAACAACGTTATAAAGGTTATAGACGATCAAATGACTTGCATTTTGTGTAATATAAAGGGTATTGATGATGATAACAAGCCGAAACTAAACGATAAAATGTCGTATATAGTTGTAACATTTAGATACAAATGTATATGCAGATAAAAGACATAGACGATTATAGAACGACTGTAAACGTCCTTATAACAGTTATAAATGAAAATAGCACTTGTATTGTGTGTAATATGATGGATATTGACGATAACAAGCCGCATGTAAACAATCATATGTCGTATAATGCTGTTACATTTAGTTATAAAGGTTTATGCAGATAAAAGGCATAAACGACTATATATCTACTGTAAACGACTTTATCACGGGTATAGTTGATCAAATGACTTGCATTTTGTGTAATATAAAGGGTATTGATGATAACAAGCCGAAATTAAACGATAAAATGTCGTATATAGTTGTAACATTTAGATAGAAATGTATATGCAGATAAAAGACGTAAACGATTATAGAACGGCTGTAAACGACCTTATAACAGTTATAATGGAAAAAAGCACTTGTATTGTGTGTAATATGATTGATATTGACGACAACACGCCGCATGTAAACAATCATATGTCGTATAATGCTGTTACATTTAGTTATAAAGGTGTATGCAGATAAAAGACATAAACGACAATATATCGACTGTAAACAACGTTATAACGGGTATAGACGATCAAATGACTTGCATTTTGTGTAATATAAAGGGTATTGATGACAAAATGCCGAAATTAAACGATAAAATGTCGTATATAGTTGTAACATTTAGTTAGACATGTATATGCAGATAGAAGACATAAAAGATTATAGAACGACTGTAAACGTCCTTATTACAGTTATAAATGAAAATAGCACTTGTATTGTGTGTAATATGTTGGATATTGACGATAACAAGCCGCATGTAAACAATCATATGTCGTATAATGCTGTTATATTTAGTTATAAAGGTTTATGCAGATAAAAGACATAAACGACAATATATCGACTGTAAACAACGTTATAACGGGTATAGACGATCAAATGACTTGCATTTTGTGTAATATAAAGGGTATTGATGATAACAATCCGAAATTAATCTATAAAATGTCGTATATAGTTGTAACATTTAGATACAAATGTATATGCAGATAAAAGACATAAACGATTATAGAACGACTGTAAACGTCCTTATAACAGTTATAAATGAAAATAGCACTTGTATTGAGTGTAATATGATGGATATTGACGATAACAAGCCGCATGTAAAGAATCATATGTCGTATAATGCTGTTGCATTTAGTTATAAAGGTTTATGCAGATAAAAGTCATAAACGGCAATATATCGACTGTAAACGACGTTATAAAGGTTATAGAAGATCAAAGGACATGCATTTTGTGTAATATAAAGGGTATTGATGATAACAAGCCGAAACTAAACGATAAAATGTCGTAGATAATTGTAACATTTAGATAGACATATATATGCAGATAGAGGACATAAAAGATCATAGAACGACTGTAAACGTCCTTATAACAGTTATAAATGAAAATAGCACTTGTATTGTGTGTAATATGTTGGATTTTGACGATAACAAGCCGCATGTAAAGAATCATATGTCGTATAATGCTGTTGCATTTAGTTATAAAGGTTTATGCAGATAAAAGACATAAACGACAATATATCGACTGTAAACAACGTTATAACTGGTATAGACGATCAAATGACTTGCATTTTGTGTAATATAAAGGGTATTGATGACAAAATGCCGAAATTAAACGATAAAATGTCGTATATAGTTGTAACATTTAGATAGACATGTATATGCAGATAGAAGACATAAAAGATTATAGAACGACTGTAAACGTCCTTATTACAGTTATAAATGAAAATAGCACTTGTATTGTGTGTAATATGTTGGATATTGACGATAACAAGCCGCATGTAAACAATCATATGTCGTATAATGCTGTTATATTTAGTTATAAAGGTTATGCAGATAAAAGACATAAACGACAATATATCGACTGTAAACAACGTTATAACGGGTATAGACGATCAAATGACTTGCATTTTGTGTAATATAAAGGGTATTGATGATAACAATCCGAAATTAATCTATAAAATGTCGTATATAGTTGTAACATTTAGATACAAATGTATATGCAGATAAAAGACATAAACGATTATAGAACGACTGTAAACGTCCTTATAACAGTTATAAATGAAAATAGCACTTGTATTGAGTGTAATATGATGGATATTGACGATAACAAGCCGCATGTAAAGAATCATATGTCGTATAATGCTGTTGCATTTAGTTATAAAGGTTTATGCAGATAAAAGTCATAAACGGCAATATATCGACTGTAAACGACGTTATAAAGGTTATAGAAGATCAAAGGACATGCATTTGGTGTAATATAAAGGGTATTGATGATAACAAGCCGAAACTAAACGATAAAATGTCGTAGATAATTGTAACATTTAGATAGACATATATATGCAGATAGAGGACATAAAAGATCATAGAACGACTGTAAACGTCCTTATAACAGTTATAAATGAAAATAGCACTTGTATTGTGTGTAATATGTTGGATTTTGACGATAACAAGCCGCATGTAAAGAATCATATGTCGTATAATGCTGTTGCATTTAGTTATAAATGTTTATGCAGATAAAAGACATAAACGACATATATCGACTGTAAACAACGTTATAACTGGTATAGACGATCAAATGACTTGCATTTTGTGTAATATAAAGGGTATTGATGACAAAATGCCGAAATTAAACGATAAAATGTCGTATATAGTTGTAACATTTAGATAGACATGTATATGCAGATAGAAGACATAAAAGATTATAGAACGACTGTAAACGTCCTTATTACAGTTATAAATGAAAATAGCACTTGTATTGTGTGTAATATGTTGGATATTGACGATAACAAGCCGCATGTAAACAATCATATGTCGTATAATGCTGTATATTTAGTATAAAGGTTTATGCAGATAAAAGACATAAACGACAATATATCGACTGTAAACAACGTTATAACGGGTATAGACGATCAAATGACTTGCATTTTGTGTAATATAAAGGGTATTGATGATAACAATCCGAAATTAATCTATAAAATGTCGTATATAGTTGTAACATTTAGATACAAATGTATATGCAGATAAAAGACATAAACGATTAAAGAACGACTGTAAACGTCCTTATAACAGTTATAAATGAAAATAGCACCTGTATTGAGTGTAATATGATGGATATTGACGATAACAAGCCGCATGTAAAGAATCATATGTGGTATAATGCTGTTGCATTTAGTTATAAAGGTTTATGCAGATAAAAGTCATAAACGGCAATATATCGACTGTAAACGACGTTATAAAGGTTATAGAAGATCAAAGGACATGCATTTTGTGTAATATAAAGGGTATTGATGATAACAAGCCGAAACTAAACGATAAAATGTCGTAGATAATTGTAACATTTAGATAGACATATATATGCAGATAGAGGACATAAAAGATCATAGAACGACTGTAAACGTCCTTATAACAGTTATAAATGAAAATAGCACTTATATTGTGTGTAATATGTTGGATTTTGACGATAACAAGCCGCATGTAAAGAATCATATGTCGTATAATGCTGTTGCATTTAGTTATAAAGGTTTATGCAGATAAAAGACATAAACGACAATATATCGACTGTAAACAACGTTATAACTGGTATAGACGATCAAATGACTTGCATTTTGTGTAATATAAAGGGTATTGATGACAAAATGCCGAAATTAAACGATAAAATGTCGTATATAGTTGTAACATTTAGATAGACATGTATATGCAGATAGAAGACATAAAGATTATAGAACGACTGTAAACGTCCTTATTACAGTTATAAATGAAAATAGCACTTGTATTGTGTGTAATATGTTGGATATTGACGATAACAAGCCGCATGTAAACAATCATATGTCGTATAATGCTGTTACATTTAGTTATAAAGGTTTATGCAGATAAAAGGAATAAACGACTATATATCTACTGTAAACGACTTTATCACGGGTATAGTTGACCAAATGACTTGCATTTTGTGTAATATAATGGGTATTGATGATAACAAGCCGAAATTAAACGATAAAATGTCGTATATAGTTGTAACATTTAGATAGAAATGTATATGCAGATAAAAGACGTAAACGATTATAGAACGGCTGTATACGACCTTATAACAGTTATAATGGAAAAAAGCACTTGTATTGTGTGTAATATGATGGATATTGACGACAACACGCCGCATGTAAACAATCATATGTCGTATAATGCTGTTACATTTAGTTATAAAGGTGTATGCAGATAAAAGACATAACCGACAATATATCGACTGTAAACAACGTTATAACGGGTATAGACGATCAAATGACTTGCATTATGAGTTATATAAAGGGTATTGATGATAACAGGCCGTAATCAAACGATAAAATGTCGTATATAGTTGTAACATTTAGATAGTAATGTATATGCAGATAAAAGACGTAAACGATTATAGAACGACTGTAAACGTCCTTATTACAGTTATAAATGAAAATAGCACTTGTATTGTGTGTAATATGTTGGATATTGACGATAACAAGCCGCATGTAAACAATCATATGTCGTATAATGCTGTTACATTTAGTTATAAAGGTTTATGCAGATAAAAGACATAAACGACAATATATCGACTGGAAACAATGTTATAACGGGTATAGACGATCAAATGACTTGCATTTTGTGTAATATAAAGGGTATTGATGATGATAACAAGCCGAAACTAAACGATAAAATGTCGTATATAGTTGTAACATTTAGATACAAATGTATATGCAGATAAAAGACATAAACGATTATAGAACGACTGTAAACGTCCTTATAACAGTTATAAATGAAAATAGCACTTGTATTGTGTGTAATATCATGGATTTTGACGATAACAAGCCGCATGTAAACAATCATATGTCGTATAATGCTGTTACATTTAGTTATAAAGGTTTATGCAGATAAAAGGCATAAACGACTATATATCTACTGTAAACGACTTTATCACGGGTATAGTTGATCAAATGACTTGCATTTTGTGTAATATAAAGGGTATTGATGATAACAAGCCGAAATTAAACGATAAAATGTCGTATATAGTTGTAACATTTAGATACAAATGTATATGCAGATAAAAGACATAAACGATTATAGAACGACTGTAAACGTCCTTATTACAGTTATAAATTAAAATAGCACTTGTATTGTGTTTAATATGATGGATATTGACGTAACAAGCCGCATGTAAACAATCATATGTCGTATAATGCTGTTGCATTTAGTTATAAAGTTTATGATGATAAAAGCCATAAACGGCAATATATCGACTGTAAACGACGTTATAAGGGTTATAGATGGTCAAAGGACATGCATTTTGTGTAATATAAAGGGTATTGATGATAGCAAGCCGAAATTAGACGATAAAATGTCGTATATAGTTGTAACATTTAGATACAAATGTATATGCAGATAAAAGACATAAAAGATTATAGAACGACTGGAAACGTCCTTATTACAGTTATAAATGAAAATAGCACTTGTATTGTGTGTAATATGTTGGATATTGACGATAACAAGCCGCATGTAAACAATCATATGTCGTATAATGCTGTTACATTTAGTTATAAAGGTTTATGCAGATAAAAGACATAAACGACAATATATCGACTGTAAACAACGTTATAACGGGTATAGACGATCAAATGACTTGCATTTTGTGTAATATAAAGGGTATTGATGATAACAATCCGAAATTAATCGATAAAATATCGTACATAGTTGTAACATTTAGATGCAAATGAATATGCAGATAAAAGACATAAACGATTATAGAACGACTGTAAACGTCCTTATAACAGTTATAAATGAAAATAGCACTTGTATTGTGTGTAATATGATGGATATTGACGATAACAAGCCGCATGTAAACAATCATATGTCGTATAATGCTGTTACATTTAGTTATAAAGGTTTATGCAGATAAAAGTCATAAACGGCAATATATCGACTGTAAACGACGTTATAAAGGTTATAGAAGATCAAAGGACATGCATTTTGTGTAATATAAAGGGTATTGATGATAACAAGCCGAAACTAAACGATAAAATGTCGTAGATATTTGTAACATTTAGATAGACATGTAAATGAAGATAGAAGACATAAAAGATTATAGAACGACTGTAAACGTCCTTATAACAGTTATAAATGAAAATAGCACTTGTATTGTGTGTAATATGATGGATATTGACGATAACAAGCCGCATGTAAACAATCATATGTCGTATAATGCTGTTACATTTAGTTATAAAGGTTTATGCAGATAAAAGTCATAAACGGCAATAAATCGACTGTAAACAACGTTATAACGGGTATAGACGATCAAATGACTTGCATTTTGTGTAATATAAATGGTATTGATGATAACAAGCCGAAACTAAACGATAAAATGTCGTATATAGTTGTAACATTTAGATACAAATGTATATTCAGATAATAGACATAAACGATTATAGAACGACTGTAAACGTCCTTATAACAGTTATAAATGAAAATAGCACTTGTATTGTATGTAATATGATGGATATTGACGATAACAAGCCGCATGTAAACAATCATATGTCGTATAATGCTGTTACATTTAGTTATATAGGTTTATAAAGATAAAAGACATAAACGACAATATATCGACTGTAAACAACGTTCTAACGGGTATAGACGATCAAATGACTTGCATTTTGTGTAACGTAATGGGTATTGATGATAACAAGCCGAAATTAAACGATAAAATGACGTATATTGCTGTAACATTTAGATATTAAGGTATATGCAGATAAAAGACATAAACGATAATACAACGACTGTAAACGTCCTTATTACAGTTATAAATTAAAATAGCACTTGTATTGTGTGTAATATGATGGATATTGATGACAACACGCCGCATGTAAACAATCATATGTCGTATAATGCTGTTACATTTAGTTATAAAGGTTTATGCAGATAAAAGGCATAAACGATTATATATCTACTGTAAACGACTTTATCACGGGTATAGTTGATCAAATGACTTGCATTTTATGTAATATAAAGGGTATTGATGATAACAAGCCGAAATTGAACGATAAAATGTCGTATATAGTTGTAACATTTAGATACAAATGTATATGCAGATAAAAGACTTAAACGATTATAGAACGACTGTAAACAACCTTATAACAGTTATAATGGAAAAAAGCACTTGTATTGTGTGTAATATGTTGGATATTGACGATAACAAGCCGCATGTAAACAATCATATGTCGTATAATGCTGTTACATTTAGTTATAAGGTTTTATGCAGATAAAAGACATAAACGACAATATATCGACTGTAAACAACGTTATAACGGGTATAGACGATCAAATGACTTGTATTTTGTGTAATATAAAGGGTATTGATGATGATATCAAGCCGAAACTAAACGATAAAACGTCGTATATAGTTGTAACATTTAGATACAAATGTATATGCAGATAAAAGACATAAACGATTATAGAACGACTGTAAACGTCCTTATAACAGTTATAAATGAAAATAGCACTTGTATTGAGTGTAATATGATGGATATTGACGATAACAAGCCGCATGTAAAGAATCATATGTCGTAAGATGCTGTTGCATTTAGTTATAAAGGTTTATGCAGATAAAAGTCATAAACGGCAATATATCGACTGTAAACGACGTTATAAAGGTTATAGAAGATCAAAGGACATGCATTTTGTGTAATATAAAGGGTATTGATGATAACAAGCCGAAACTAAACGATAAAATGTCGTAGATAATTGTAACATTTAGATAGACATATATATGCAGATAGAGGACATAAAAGATCATAGAACGACTGTAAACGTCCTTATAACAGTTATAAATGAAAATAGCACTTGTATTGTGTGTAATATGTTGGATTTTGACGATAACAAGCCGCATGTAAAGAATCATATGTCGTATAATGCTGTTGCATTTAGTTATAAAGGTTTATGCAGATAAAAGACATAAACGACAATATATCGACTGTAAACAACGTTATAACTGGTATAGACGATCAAATGACTTGCATTTTGTGTAATATAAAGGGTATTGATGATGATAACAAGCCGAAACTAAACGATAAAATGTCGTATATAGTTGTAACATTTAGATACAAATGTATATGCAGATAAAAGACATAAACGATTATAGAACGACTGTAAACGTCCTTATAACAGTTATAAATGAAAATAGCACTTGTATTGTGTGTAATATGTTGGATATTGACGATAACAAGCCGCATGTAAACAATCATATGTCGTATAATGCTGTTACATTTAGTTATAAAGGTTTATGCAGATAAAAGGAATAAACGACTATATATCTACTGTAAACGACTTTATCACGGGTATAGTTGACCAAATGACTTGCATTTTGTGTAATATAATGGGTATTGATGATAACAAGCCGAAATTAAACGATAAAATGTCGTATATAGTTGTAACATTTAGATAGAAATGTATATGCAGATAAAAGACGTAAACGATTATAGAACGGCTGTAAACGACCTTATAACAGTTATAATGGAAAAAAGCACTTGTGTTGTGTGTAATATGATGGATATTGACGACAACACGCCGCATGTAAACAATCATATGTCGTATAATGCTGTTACATTTAGTAATAAAGGTGTATGCAGATAAAAGACATAACCGACAATATATCGACTGTAAACAACGTTATAACGGGTATAGACGATCAAATGACTTGCATTATGAGTAATATAAAGGGTATTGATGATAACAGGCCGTAATCGAACGATAAAATGTCGTATATATTTGTAACATTTAGATAGTAATGTATATGCAGATAAAAGACGTAAACGATTATAGAACGGCTGTAAACGACCTTATAACAGTTATAATGGAAAAAAGCACTTGTATTGTGTGTAATATGATGGATATTGACGACAACACGCCGCATGTAAACAATCATATGTCGTATAATGCTGTTACATTTAGTAATAAAGGTGTATGCAGATAAAAGACATAACCGACAATATATCGACTGTAAACAACGTTATAACGGGTATAGACGATCAAATGACTTGCATTATGAGTAATATAAAGGGTATTGATGATAACAAGCCGAAATTAAACGATAAAATGTCGTATATAGTTGTAACATTTAGATACAAATGTATATGCAGATAAAAGACATAAACGATTATAGAACGACTGTAAACGTCCTTATTACAGTTATAAATGAAAATAGCACTTGTATTGTGTGTAATATGATGGACATTGACGACAACACGCCGCATGTAAACAATCATATGTCGTATAATGCTGTTACATTTAGTTATAAAGGTGTATGCAGATAAAAGACATAAACGACAATATATCGACTGTAAACAACGTTATAACGGGTATAGACGATCAAATGACTTGCATTTTGTGTAATATAAAGGGTATTGATGATAAAATGCCGAAATTAAACGATAAAATGTCGTATATAGTTGTAACATTTAGATAGACATGTATATGCAGATAGAAGACATAAAAGATTATAGAACGACTGGAAACGTCCTTATTACAGTTATAAATGAAAATAGCACTTGTAATGTGTGTAATATGTTGGATATTGACGATAACAAGCCGCATGTAAACAATCATATGTCGTATAATGCTGTTACATTTAGTTATAAAGGTTTATGCAGATAAAAGACATAAACGACAATATATCGACTGTAAACAACGTTATAACGGGTATAGACGATCAAATGACTTGCATTTTGTGTAATATAAAGGGTATTGATGATAACAATCCGAAATTAATCTATAAAATGTCGTATATAGTTGTAACATTTAGATACAAATGTATATGCAGATAAAAGACATAAACGATTATAGAACGACTGTAAACGTCCTTATAACAGTTATAAATGAAAATAGCACTTGTATTGTGTTTAATATGATGGATATTGACGATAACAAGCCGCATGTAAACAATCATATGTCGTATAATGCTGTTGCATTTAGTTATAAAGTTTATGCTGATAAAAGCCATAAACGGCAATATATCGACTGTAAACGACGTTATAAGGGTTATAGATGGTCAAAGGACATGCATTTTGTGTAATATAAAGGGTATTGATGATAGCAAGCCGAAATTAGTCGATAAAATGTCGTATATAGTTGTAACATTTAGATACAAATGTATATGCAGATAAAAGACATAAACGATTATAGAACGACTGTAAACGTCCTTATAACAGTTATAAATGAAAATAGCACTTGTATTGTGTGTAATATGATGGATATTGACGATAACAAGCCGCGTGTAAACAATCATATGTCGTATAATGCTGTTGCATTTAGTTATAAAGGTTTATGCAGATAATAGTCATAAACGGCAATATATTGTAAGGATAGGGCCCTGAGCCATAAGATGACGTCTCTGGTTTTGGACGAGGTGTATGGGTGGGGTGGCGAGACAAAAAGAAAAGACAAGCGGATGAGTGAGGCAGTGTTCGAATGGAAAGACAATAGTAAGCAGTGAACGAAAGCATTTTATAATATACCTTTTTTTATTTTGTTATCTAAGTGTCTGTTAAATTATTTAATAAACCCCTCTTCCTCGGCAATCCTTACAAATTAATCAGAAGTGGGATAGTGAATCGGTGAACAGACAGTAGGATAGTGAATTGGTGAACAGACAGTATAAAAGAAAGCTGGAAGTACGTAGCGTGAAAGTGAAATCGAAAAGCTCGAAGAAAGAAAGCAGAAGATAGTGTACGACTAGTTAGTGGTGAAAGAATAGTTGTCGAAATCAAGCAAGAAATTGAAAGTTATCGTTCAACTATGGATGCACGGGATCCAAATGATTTTACAGTGTCGACGCTCAAACAGGTATTGCGAGAGATGAGTCTGTCAACTACAGGACCAAAGGCAGAATTAGTAAATAGACTCATAGAAGCCGATCCGTCAGGAAAATGGATGGAAAAAGAAGGGTTGATTGCGGGCGCTGACGAGGAAGAAGACCACGAAGAAGGTAACAGTATGTCGAGGCGTAAGATGGAAATTTTAGAACGTGAAGCAAGTCTTGCGCGGCGCGAAGCAGCTTTACTAGAACGCGAATTGAAAGCAGCAAGGGATGAGATTGAGCTAATGCGAATGAGAAGTACAAATTCTGTTGTTGAAGAACAAAATCCGAACGGAAGAGGAAGAAGTAATACTGTTCGACAATTAAGTTTGAATAATATTTTCGATCTATTGGATAATTTTGACGGAAATCACGAAACATTTGCAACGTGGGAGAATAACGTGCTTCTATTGAAAAACACGTACAAATTGAGCGATGAAGAGACAAGGGTGATGATAAATGGAAAGCTAAAAGGAAAGGCTCATCGGTGGTTCCATGCAGATCCGAACAATATGAGTCTATCAGTGGAAGATCTTCTTAAAGATATGAAGAAAATGTATGGGCGTCGAACGGACTGTTTAGTACGGAGAAAGAAATTTGAAGATCGAATTTGGAAACGCGAAGAAACATTTGCTGACTACTTTCACGAGAAGGTCATTTTGGCAAAGCAAGTCCCCATAAATGCAAACGAGATTCTGAGTTATCTCATAAGTGGTATTCCGAATGAAAATCTGCGAAACCAAATAAAATTACAAAGATTTAGTACGGAAATGGAATTGGTAGAAGCCTTGGAGGATATATCGCTTCCCTCCTCCTTTAAAATGGAAACAAAGAAAGACGGACGACCGCATAACGATGGATACAGAAGAGGCGAAGGAGCGTTACGTCATCAGGTGCAGAAGCGAGAATCGCCAGGCCAGAAGGACATGCAACAATGTTTCAACTGCGGTGAGATTGGACATATCGCGATGAGATGTTTAAAACCAAAGCGAGAGAAAGGAGCGTGCTACACATGTGGTAAGACAGGGCACCAAATAAAGGAATGTCCAGAGAGAGAGAGAAAGAATAATAAACCCAGCAATCAGGTTGCCAATGTAGTAGAGGAGATGCAACAGGATGACGAATTTCGGCGTAAGATTAGGTATGAGATGCACTGTAAAGATGTCAATATTGCGTTTGAGTTAGAGACACAATTAGATTCAGGGAGTCCGATTAGTTTCATTAAAGAATCATTAATTCCTAAAATTTTGCAAGGAAATACGAAAAGCGGTTGTCATTCGTTTACGGGAATCAATGAATCGGCATTAGAAATTGTAGGTACGGTCCAAATGAATATAGCGGCTGGCGTAGTGAAAAAGGATAATGTAATTTTGTATGTTGTTCCTGATAGAACTATGCGATGTCAAGTTATTCTAGGTCGCGATTTAATGAAAGGACTTGGATTTAAACTTGTAGAACCGGAAGAAATAATTGCGTTAAACAATACCATAAATGAAATTATGAATATTGAGATAAGTAATCCTGTGAATGATGGTTACGTAAAAAATCAAATAACTGAATCATTGCCCATCGACTCTGAAGTATCAAATTGTAATAGAGTAGCGCTTTGCGACATTTTTGAGAAGAAGTATTTGTTTGCAGAACGTCCACGAGAACCAGCAGTTAAGATGAAATTAAGCCTAAAATTACGTGAACATAGACCATTTCATTTCAATCCTAGAAGATTGTCATTTAGTGAAAGAACACAATTACAAAATATAATTGATAGATTATTGAAAGAAGGTATAATACGACCAAGCGAGTCCGAGTATGCATCGCCGATTGTAATGGTACGTAAGAAGAACGGTGAAGCTCGACTGTGCGTAGATTACAGAGTGTTGAACAAACACATTATTCGCGATAATTATCCGTTACCCGTAATTGAAGACCATATTACTGAATTGCACGGGAAAAAATACTACACGAAATTAGATTTAAAAGACGGTTTTCATCAAATTCAAGTAGACGAAGATTCAATTAAATATACATCATTTATTACACCCGTAGGACAATATGAATATCTTGGAATGCCCTTCGGTCTAAAAGTTGCAACCGCTAAATTTTCTAGATTTGTCAATGCAGTATTACACGAACTAATTAAAGCCGGTCACGTGCATGCGTACGTGGATGATTTTTTAATAGCAACTGAAACAATAGAAAAACATATGGAAGTATTAAGTCGGGTATTTGAATTATTAGTTGAAAACAAGCTTGAATTGAGAATTGACAAATGTAAGTTTTTGAGCACGGAAATAGATTACTTAGGATACATAATCAGAGAGAATACAATACGTCCTCTCGACAGTGGTATCTCCGCAGTTAGAAATTACCCAATTCCACAAAATCAGAAAGATGTTCATAGTTTCATTGGATTAGTTTCTTACTTTCGTAAATTTATTGAAGGGTTTGCTGTAATAGCAGCACCACTATATGGATTATTAAAGAAAGACAGCAATTTCATTTTCGGCGAAACAGAATTTGAGGCATTTAAAGCTATAAAATCTAAATTAATTGAGGCTCCGGTGTTAGCTATTTATAATCCTAATGATGAGACGGAGTTGCATACGGATGCCAGCGCGATAGGCTTTGGTGCAGTGTTATTACAGCGTAAGAAGGACAAGGAATTGCATCCAGTATTTTATTTCTCGAAGCGTACCACAGAATCAGAAAGCAAATACCATAGTTTTGAGCTGGAAATGTTAGCAATCATATATGCCCTTAAAAGGTTTAGGATCTATCTATATGGTATTAAGTTTAAAATAGTCACTGATTGTAATGCACTGAAATTAACTTTAGAAAAAAGACAAGTAAATCCAAGAATTGAAAGATGGGCGATAGAGTTAATGGCGTATGATTATACAACAGAACATCGTCCAGGCGTACGCATGAAACACGTAGACGCGTTTAGCAGAATGCAAAACATATTAGCAATTGAAGCAAATAGTCTGGAAATGAATTTAGCGCTAATGCAAGGAAAGGACAGCGATATTAAAAAGATACGATGTAAACTAGAGAGAACGGAAGATACTTTATATGAGATACGTAGTGGTATAGTGTATAGAAAGGTGGGAGACAAGTTGCTATTTTATGTGCCAGAAAGTATGGTGTATCAAATCATGCACAAATATCACGACGAATTTGGACACGTAGGCGCAGAAAAGACGTGCAACTTGATATCGCAAAATTATTTTGTACCGGAATTGAGTAAAAAAGTGAAGGAATATATAAACAATTGTTTGACGTGTATTGCATTCTTACCGAAAACGGGAAAAACTGAAGGTAGACTTCATAACATAGCGAAAGGAAATAAACCCTTTTTACATTTGCACATCGACCATTATGGCCCCATAGATAGAAAATACTTATCAAAGCAGTATATCTTACTTGCAGTAGATGGATTTACAAAATTTGTAAAACTATATCCGGTAAAAAGCACGACTAGCAAGGAAGCGATATCTTGTTTGTCACAATATTTCTGCACCTACAGTAGGCCGCAAGTAATTATTTCAGACAGAGGCACATGTTTCACATCGGCAGAATTCGAAGGATTTTTAAAAGAAAATAATGTAGAGCATGTTTTAGTAGCAACAGCCACTCCCAGAGCGAATGGGCAGGCGGAACGTATAAATCGAATTATAGGGCCGATGTTGGGAAAACTAACGGATAGTGAAAAGCGTAAGTGTTGGCATAATGTAATTAGTGATATAGAATACACGATAAATAATACGATTAATAAAAGTACCAATCAAAGTCCAAGCAAATTATTATTTGGCGTTCGGCAAAGAGGGAAAATGGTTGACGGCATTGCAGAATTTTTAGAAGCAGACGTAAATATTGAAACGCGAGATTTAGAGGCTGATAGAGTAAGGGCAGCAGAAAGCATATCACGTTCCCAAAATTATAATAAAAACTATTTTGATAAACGCCATAAGGAACCAAATAGATACAAAGCAGGCGACTATGTAGTAATCAGGAACTTTGAAAATAAACCTGGTACATCAAAAAAATTAGTTCCATACATGAAAGGACCGTATGTAGTTGCGAAGGTACTGCGGAACGATAGATATGTGATTCGCTCATTAGATGAGTACGATGGAGCAAATAGACCCTATGAAGGAACGTGGAGTGCGGACAATATGCGTCTTTGGCGTAAAGATACTGATATGGATGACTCTAACGAAAGCGAGCGAGAATAAACAATATATGTGTGTGTTAGCCATAAGTGTGATAGTTGAGCGTGTGTGTGATTATGTCATAAGTATGATACGTGAGACTGACATTCGAAGTTCGGAGGCCGAACTTTGTCAGGACGGCCGAACTGTAAGGATAGGGCCCTGAGCCATAAGATGACGTCTCTGGTTTTGGACGAGGTGTATGGGTGGGGTGGCGAGACAAAAAGAAAAGACAAGCGGATGAGTGAGGCAGTGTTCGAATGGAAAGACAATAGTAAGCAGTGAACGAAAGCATTTTATAATATACCTTTTTTTATTTTGTTATCTAAGTGTCTGTTAAATTATTTAATAAACCCCTCTTCCTCGGCAATCCTTACAATATCGACTGTAAACGACGTTATAAAGGTTATAGATGATCAAAGGACATGCATTTTGTGTAATATAAATGGTATTGATGATAACAAGCCGAAACTAAACGATAAAATGTCGTATATAGTTGTAACATTTAGATACAAATGTATATGCAGATAAAAGACATAAACGATTATAGAACGACTGTAAACGTCCTTATAACAGTTATAAATGAAAATAGCACTTGCATTGTGTGTAATATGATGGATATTGACGATAACAAGCCGCATGTAAACAATCATATGTCGTATAATGCTGTTACATTTAGTTATAAAGGTTTATGCAGATAAAAGACATAAACGACAATATATCGACTGTAAACAACGTTATAACGGGTATAGACGATCAAATAACTTGCATTTTGTGTAATATAAAGGGTATTGATGATAACAAGCCGAAATTAGACAATAAAATGTCGTATATAGTTGTAACATTTAGATACATATGTATATGCAGATAAAAGACATAAACGATTATAGAACAAGTGTATACGTCCTTATAACAGTTATAAATGAAAATAGCACTTGTATTGTGTGTAATATGTTGGATATTGACGATAACAAGCCCCATGTAAACAATCATATGTCGTATAATGCTGTTACATTTAGTTATAAATGTTTATGCAGATAAAAGACATAAACGACAATATATCGACTGTAACCAACGTTATAACGGGTATAGACGATCAAATGACTTGCATTTCTTGTAATATAAAGGGTATTGATGATAACAAGATGAAATTAATCGATAAAATGTCGTACATAGTTGTAACATTTAGATACAAATGTTTATGCAGATAAAAGACATAAACGATAATAGAACGACTGTAAACGTCCTTATAACAGTTATAAATGAAAATAGCACTTGTATTGTGTGTAATATGTTGGATATTGACGATAACAAGCCGCATGTAAACAATCATATGTCGTATAATGCTGTTACATTTAGTTATAAAGGTTTATGCAGATAAAAGACATAAACGACAATATATCGACTGTAAACAACGTTATAACGGGTATAGACGATCAAATGACTTGCATTTTGTGTAATATAAAGGGTATTGATGATAACAATCCGAAATTAATCTATAAAATGTCGTATATAGTTGTAACATTTAGATACAAATGTATATGCAGATAAAAGACATAAACGATTATAGAACGACTGTAAACGTCCTTATAACAGTTATAAATGAAAATAGCACTTGTATTGTGTGTAATATGATGGATATTGACGATAACAAGCCGCATGTAAACAATCATATGTCGTATAATGCTGTTACATTTAGTTATAAAGGTTTATGCAGATAAAAGTCATAAACGGCAATATATCGACTGTAACGAACGTTATAACGGGTATAGACGATCAAATGACTTGCATTTCTTGTAATATAAAGGGTATTGATGATAACAAGATGAAATTAATCGATAAAATGTCGTACATAGTTGTAACATTTAGATACAAATGTTTATGCAGATAAAAGACATAAACGATTATAGAACGACTGTAAACGTCCTTATAACAGTTATAAATGAAAATAGCACTTGTATTGTGTGTAATATGTTGGATATTGACGATAACAAGCCGCATGTAAACAATCATATGTCGTATAATGCTGTTACATTTAGTTATAAAGGTTTATGCAGATAAAAGACATAAACGACAATATGTCGACTGTAAAAAACGTTATAACGGGTATAGACGATCAAATGACTTGCATTTCTTGTCATATAAAGGGTATTGATGATAACAAGCTGAAATTAATCGATAAAATATCGTACATAGTTGTAACATTTAGATGCAAATGAATATGCAGATAAAAGACATAAACGATTATAGAACGACTGCAAACGGCCTTATAACAGTTATAAATGAAAATAGCACTCGTATTGTGTGTAATATGATTGATATTGACGATAACAAGCCGCATGTAAACAATCATATGTCGTATAATGCTGTTACATTTAGTTATAAAGGTTTATGCAGATAAAAGTCATAAACGGCAATATATCGACTGTAACGAACGTTATAACGGGTATAGACGATCAAATGACTTGCATTTCTTGTAATATAAAGGGTATTGATGATAACAAGATGAAATTAATCGATAAAATGTCGTACATAGTTGTAACATTTAGATACAAATCTTTATGCAGATAAAAGACATAAACGATTATAGAACGACTGTAAACGTCCTTATTACAGTTATAAATGAAAATAGCACTTGTATTGTGTGTAATATGATAGATATTGACGATAACAAGCCGCATGTAAACAATCATATGTCGTATAATGCTGTTACATTTAGTTATAAAGGTTTATGCAGATAAAAGACATAAACGACAATATATCGACTGTAAACAACGTTATAACGGGTATAGACGATCAAATGACTTGCATTTTCTGTAATATAAAGGGTATTGATGATAACAAGCCGAAATTAGACGATAAAATATCGTACATAGTTGTAACATTTAGATGCAAATGAATATGCAGATAAAAGACATACACGATTATAGAACGACTGTAAACGTCCTTATAACAGTTATAAATGAAAATAGCATTTGTATTGTGTGTAATATGATGGATATTGACGATAACAAGCCGCATGTAAACAATCATATGTCGTATAATGCTGTTACATTTAGTTATAAAGGTTTATGCAGATAAAAGTCATAAACGGCAATATATCGACTGTAAACGACGTTATAAAGGTTATAGAAGATCAAAGGACATGCATTTTGTGTAATATAATGGCTATTGATGATAACAAGCCGAAACTAAACGATAAAATGTCGTATATTGTTGTAACATTTAGATACAAATGTATATGCAGATAAAGGACATAAACGATTATAGAACGACTGTAAACGTCCTTATTACAGTTATAAATGAAAATAGCACTTGTATTGTGTGTAATATGTTGGATATTGACGATAACAAGCCGCATGTAAACAATCATATGTCGTATAATGCTGTTACATTTAGTTATAAAGGTTTATGCAGATAAAAGACATAAACGACAATATATCGACTGTAAACAACGTTATAACGGGTATAGACGATCAAATAACTTGCATTTTGTGTAATATAAAGGGTATCGATGATAACAAGCCGAAATTAATCGATAAAATGTCGTACATAGTTGTAACATTTAGATTCAAATGTATATGCAGATAAAAGACATAAACGATTATAGAACGACTGTAAACGTCCTTATAACAGTTATAAATGAAAATAGCACTTGTATTGTGTGTAATATGATGGATATTGACGATAACAAGCCGCATGTAAACAATCATATGTCGTATAATGCTGTTACATTTAGTTATAAAGGTTTATGCAGATAAAAGACATAAACGACAATATATCGACTGTAAACAACGTTATAACGGGTATAGACGATCAAATGACTTGCATTTCTTGTAATATAAAGGGTATTGATGATAACAAGCTGAAATTAAACGATAAAATGTCGTATATTGCTGTAACATTTAGATATTAAGGTATATGCAGATAAAAGACATAAACGATTATAGAACGACTGTAAACGTCCTTATTACAGTTATAAATGAAAATAGCACTTGTATTGTGTGTAATATGATGGATATTGACGACAACACGCCGCATGTAAACAATCATATGTCGTATAATGCTGTTACATTTAGTTATAAAAAGTTGATGCAGATAAAAGACATAAACGACAATATATCGACTGTAAACGACGTTATAAAGGTTATAGATGATCAAAAGACATGCATTTTGTGTAATATAAGGGGTATTGATGATAACAAGCCGAAACTGAACAATAAAATGTCGTATATTGTTGTAACATTTAGATACAAATGTATATGCAGATAAAAGACATAAACGATTATAGAACGACTGTAAACGTCCTTATAACAGTTATAAATGAAAATAGCACTTGTATTGTGTGTAATATGTTGGATATTGACGATAACAAGCCGCATGTAAACAACCATATGTCGTATAATGTTGTTACATTTAGTTATAAAGGTTTATGCAGATAAAAGACATAAACGACAATATATCGACTGTAAACAACGTTCTAACGGGTATAGACGATCAAATGACTTGCATTTTGTGTAACATAATGGGTATTGATGATAACAAGCCGAAATTAAACGATAAAATGTCGTATATTGTTGTAACATTTAGATATTAAGGTATATGCAGATAAAAGACATAAACGATTATAGAACGACAGTAAACGTCCTTATAACAGTTATAAATGAAAATAGCACTTGTATTGTGTGTAATATGATGGATATTGACGATAACAAGCCGCATGTAAACAATCATATGTCGTATAATGCTGTTACATTTAGTTATAAAGGTTTATGCAGATAAAAGGCATAAACGACTATATATCTACTGTAAACGACTTTATCACGGGTATAGTTGATCAAATGACTTGCATTTTGTGTAATATAAAGGGTATTCATGATAACAAGCCGAAACTAAACGATAAAATGTCGTATATAGTTGTAACATTTAGATACAAATGTATATATAGATAGCACACTATCTTTCAAAAGTTGGCGCCTTCTCCAGTTACCACGGCGGAGATGAGGATCGGGAAGAGAGAGAGGAGAAGAAAGAAGAGAAGCACATGTGCGAAGAGCCGAACATAACATTAATAATCTTAACAAATAGAGAATCATAGAGAACAGTAGAAGCTCGGGCGTGAAGGCAGAATATCGACAGCAAATAGCTTTAATTGTCGTTTCTCTGCTTTTCAGGTAGGAATGTACATAAGTATGTAAATAGTGTAAATAATAAAAAAACATAACCTCTGCTTTTCAGAGAAACCAATCCTATTTATTGTTGGACCCTCGCCCCTCCATAGTGGTATTGTCTTATAAAACGACAATTTTGCAAAAAAAAAAGGAAAGATGGTTAAATTACGCTTCGAATTCAAAGTAGTAGCAGCAAAAGATGAACCAAAGACAAACACTATGATAATAACCTCAATAACAACGGAAGAGGGAGACAAATACGCTCTGCCAGACGAATATAAGAATATTATACTCCACACGGAACTGAGGAAAACGGAGGTATATAATAAAATAAAAACAAACGCTAAGAGACATGATATAAGAGCAGCATGGATAGTACTTTCAAATGAATTGAAAACTGTGTACATGGATGAAACAGGTAACATCCAATTTAGGGATCAGATGTTGAATATAATAAGAGATGACGATAAGAATCAAGGCGAAGATAGTACACTAAATAGACTGTTAGAACAGTTAGTGATATCGAATGAAGAAAAGAATAAAAAAAGGAATGTAAGAACCATTGCGGAAAAGTTTGTGCTAGAAAAATTTGCAGACAAGACACCAAACGTAAAACAATGGATGATAACATTCGAAAAAGAATGTTCAAGGTTTAATATAGAAGAAGACAATATGAAAATCGAGACACTAAGAATATTTTTAGACAAAGCAGGTTCTGATTGGTACTATGGTACAGTTACACAACTAGGAATTAATGATAACTGGATGGAATGGAAAAGGAGATTTTTAGAAACCTTTGCAGACAAAGGGTGGAATTCATGGAGATATGCGCTAGCATTCAAATATAAAGAAGGTCGTCTGATTGACTATGCGGTTAAGAAGGAAAGACTGTTATTAGACGTGAATAAGGAGATGGATTCAGCTTCGATAGTAGCCATCATAGTTACAGGATTGCCAAATTTTATAGCGGATAAAATAGACAAGGACCAAATCACAGACTCCACTAAATTATTCCATGAAATTAGGAAACATGAAAGTATGATCACCGGAAGAAACTACACAATGAGGGATGAAAAATCAGATCAGAGAAAGAGAAGTATCGAGAAGAAGCCATGTAAAACATGCGAAACCATGAACAAAGGCATACGATACCACCCCGAGGAAAAGTGTTGGTTTAAAATAAAGAGCCCAGAAAAAAGAAATAACATACAAAGCACAGTAGGCAATGTGTCGGTAATAGATGTGGAATTACAGAGTAAAAAAAAAAACGAATAGACACACCATTAATCAAAATAAAAGTAACATTAGAAGACAAGGTTGAAATACAAGGCACATATGATGCTGGATCTCAGATATCACTAATAAATTCAAGACTAATTAGGATAAAAGAAGAAAAAAAGGATGTAAATAAATTACATTTGAGATCGATTAATGGTGTGGGAACAACAAAAGGACTTGTAACCATTAAAATAAAAATTTTGGATATCGAAAGGTATGTAGATGTTTTTATAATAGAAAGAGAAGATTTTGAAGATTTCATTATCGGCCTAGATATGATACAACAATTCAAACTAAGATTAAATGAAAAATTAGAAATTTCACAAAGAAAAGAAACAAAAAAAGTAAAGAATAAGATAGACAATATAGATACACAAATAAAATATCGTTCAATAAATTTTAATGAACACGTAAAAAAGGATGAATTTGAAATTAAGTTAGATCATCTAGACAGCGAAAAGAAGATAAAGATAGAAGAACTAGTTGAAAATTACAAAACAGTTTTTGCAAAAGATAAGTACGACATCGGCACGGTCAAGGATTACGAAGCTAGGATCGACTTAGTAGTAGATAAATATTGTAGTAAAAGACCGTACCGATGCTCGATAGAGGACAAAAAAGAAATTGAGAACCAAGTGGCAAAATTGCTTGAAAAGAATTTGATAGAAGAGTCGTACAGCCCTTTTGCTGCGCCGGTGACACTGGCTTTTAAAAAAGACGAGGGAAGAAAGTCTCGTTTATGCATCGATTTTAGAGAAATAAACAAAATCAGCATTCCACAAGCTCAACCATTTCCGCTTATAGAAGATCTTATAATGAAAACTAGAAACTGCAAATTCTTCACAACATTGGATATAAATTCGGCCTTTTGGTCAATCCCGCTTAGAATAAAAGACAGAGAGAAGACGGGATTTATAACACAGGAGGGACACTATCAGTGGACATGTCTACCTTTCGGACTGAAAACATCGTCAGCGATTTTTCAAAGGATACTAAGCAGTATATTAAGAAAGCACAATCTAACGGAGTTCACAGAAAACTACATAGACGACATATTGATTTATTCACACACTTTCGAAGAACACATAACCCATATTAAACAAGTATTGGAAGCAATTATACAAGAGGGATTTAGATTAAAGTTCAGGAAATGCTCGTTTGCTATAAGTTCCGTAAAATACCTTGGACATATCATAGGGAATAATACAGTCAGACCTATAAAAGACAACCTAATCTCGATAAAGGACTTTCCTACTCCAAAAAATCAAAAAAATATTAGACAGTTTCTTGGTAAGATAAACTTTTACCACGAGTACATACCAGACAGTTCAATTTTATTAGACCCGTTACACAAACTGTTACGGAAGAATGAGAAATTCATATGGACAGAAAGCTGCGAAAAAGCCTTTACAAAAATTAAAGAATTATTATGCTCTCAACCGGTGCTGGAGATCTTTAATAAAGACCTCCCAATCAGGATTTACACAGACGCTTCATTGGAAGGCATAGGTGCTGTATTAAAACAAATACAACATGATAATAAAGAGAAGCCAGTAGCTTACTTTTCAAAAAAAACTAAGTGAAACCCAAAAAAGGAAAAAGGCGATATATCTGGAATGTTTGGCAATTAAGGAGGCACTAAAATACTGGCAGCATTGGTTAATCGGAAGATATTTCGTAGTATATTCCGACCACAAACCATTAGAAAATCTAAACATTAGAGCGAGAACGGATGAAGAATTAGGGGAATTAACGTACTACTTATCCCAATATAATTTCAAAATAAAATATATCCCGGGAAAAGAAAACGCCGAAGCAGACTGCCTAAGCAGAAACCCGGTGTTGGAGGCAACAGCAAATTCAGAAGAGGAGCTACAAATAGTAAATCTAATGACAGTAGACGGAATAAAAATAGACCAACAGGAAAATGCTCAGGTACAAAAATTAAAAGAAAGTTTAATAGAAGAAAATGGAATACTCTATAAAAAAGTCAGAAAAAGGAAGAAAATCGTACTGTCAGAAAAATTCAGTCTGAAATTAATAAAAGATACACACACAGAATGGTGCCACACAGGAGTTAAACAAACAATGGGAAAGATATGCCCATATTACACAGCTAAAAATTTAACGGAAAACATAAAAAAAATATGCAAAGAATGTGATGTATGCATAAAAAATAAATCAAGAGGTCAAAGTAAATTTGGACTAATGTCGCATTTAGGACCAGCGGAGAAACCATTCGAGATCATGTCGATAGATACCATTGGAGGATTCGGCGGTTCTAGATCAACGAAAAGATATATGCATCTACTGGTCGATCACTTCACAAGATATGCATTTATCTCAACGTCGAAGACTCAAAATGCCACCGATTTTATTAAACTCATTCAAAGTGTATTGGAAATAGAGAAAATCGGAACAGTCCTAGCCGATCAATACCCGGGAATAAATTCGAAAGAATTTAAAGAATACTTACAAAGAAAAGATGTTAAACTGATCTTTACGGCTGTGAATGCTCCGTTTTCCAACGGGCTAAACGAAAGACTGAATCAAACCCTAGTCAATAAAATAAGATGCATGATAAACGAAGAGGGAAAAAAGAGAGCATGGACGTCGATTGCTAGAGAAGGTGTTAACAGATACAATAAGACGGAACATACAGTCACAGGTTTTACACCGGAATATCTATTAAACGGTACAGACACAAAAAATATACCAGAAGAACTAAAAAAAAAGATCGACAAGGACGACTGGATAAAAGACAGAGAAATAGCCTTAGAGAGATCAATAAGATCGCACAACTACAATAAAAGTGTATATGATAAAAATAGAAAACATTATAATTACATGGTAGGTGACATAGTATATATTGAAAATGGTAACAAACTAAACCGGAAAAAGTTGGATAGTTTGAAGATTGGACCATTTGAAATAGTGGAAAAAGTGTCAAACTCTATATATAAAATCAAGAATAGTAATAATAAGAAATCGGAGACAAGCCTTTTCCATATCTCCAAATTGATACCTTGGAAACACGAAGATACAAGCGAAGAAGAATAAATATACTTCACGAGAGAATCCTTCGGTACTCTCTCCACAGGAGGGGGAGATATAAAGATAGCACACTATCTTTCAAAAGTTGGCGCCTTCTCCAGTTACCACGGCGGAGATGAGGATCGGGAAGAGAGAGAGGAGAAGAAAGAAGAGAAGCACATGTGCGAAGAGCCGAACATAACATTAATAATCTTAACAAATAGAGAATCATAGAGAACAGTAGAAGCTCGGGCGTGAAGGCAGAATATCGACAGCAAATAGCTTTAATTGTCGTTTCTCTGCTTTTCAGGTAGGAATGTACATAAGTATGTAAATAGTGTAAATAATAAAAAAACATAACCTCTGCTTTTCAGAGAAACCAATCCTATTTATTGTTGGACCCTCGCCCCTCCATAGTGGTATTGTCTTATATGTATATGCAGATAAAAGACATAAACGATTATAGAACGACTGTAAACGTCCTTATAACAGTTATAAATGAAAATAGCACTTGCATTGTGTGTAATATGATGGATATTGACGATAACAAGCCGCATGTAAACAATCATATGTCGTATAATGCTGTTGCATTTAGTTATAAAGGTTTATGCAGATAAAAGTCATAAACGGCAATATGTCGACTGTAAACGACGTTATAAAGGTTATAGATGATCAAAGGACATGCATTTTGTGTAATATAAGGGGTATTGATGATAACAAGCCGAAACTGAACAATAAAATGTCGTATATTGTTGTAACATTTAGATACAAATGTATATGCAGATAAAAGACATAAACGATTATAGAACGACTGTAAACGTCCTTATAACAGTTATAAATGAAAATAGCACTTGTATTGTGTGTAATATGTTGGATATTGACGATAACAAGCCGCATGTAAACAACCATATGTCGTATAATGCTGTTACATTTAGTTATAAAGGTTTATGCAGATAGAAGTCATAAACGGCAATATATCGACTGTAAAAGACGTTATAAAGGTTATAGGTGATCAAATGACTTGCATTTTGTGTAATATAAAGGATATTGATGATAACAAGCCGCAATTAAACATTAAAATGTCGTATATAGTTGTAACATTTAGATATTAACGTATATGCAGATAAAAGACATAAACGATTATAGAACGACTGTAAACGTCCTTATTACAGTTATAAATGAAAATAGCACTTGTATTGTGTGTAATATGTTGGATATTGACGATAACAAGCCGCATGTAAACAACCATATGTCGTATAATGCTGTTACATTTAGTTATAAAGGTTTATGCAGATAGAAGTCATAAACGGCAATATATCGACTGTAAACGACGTTATAAAGGTTATAGGTGATCAAATGACTTGCATTTTGTGTAATATAAAGGATATTGACGATATAAATCCGAAATTAAACGATAAAATGTCGTATATTGTTGTAACATTTAGATACATATGTATATGCAGATAAAGGACATAAACGATTATAGAACGACTGTAAACGTCCTTATTACAGTTATAAATGAAAATAGCACTTGTATTGTGTGTAATATGATGGATATTGACGATAACAAGCCGCATGTAAACAATCATATGTCGTATAATGCTGTTACATTTAGTTATAAAGGTATATGCAGATAAAAGACATAAACGACAATATATCGACTGTAAACAACGTTCTAACGGGTATAGACGATCAAATGACTTGCATTTTGTGTAACATAATGGGTATTGATGATAACAAGCCGAAATTAAACGATAAAATGTCGTATATTGTTGTAACATTTAGATATTAAGGTATATGCAGATAAAAGACATAAACGATTATAGAACGACTGTAAACGTCCTTATAACAGTTATAAATGAAAATAGCACTTGTATTGTGTGTAATATGATGGATATTGACGATAACAAGCCGCGTGTAAACAATCATATGTCGTATAATGCTGTTGCATTTAGTTATAAAGGTTTATGCAGATAAAAGTCATAAACGGCAATATATCGACTGTAAACGACGTTATAAAGGTTATAGATGATCAAAGGACATGCATTTTGTGTAATATAAATGGTATTGATGATAACAAGCCGAAACGAAACGATAAAATGTCGTATATAGTTGTAACATTTAGATACAAATGTATATGCAGATAAAAGACATAAACGATTATAGAACGACTGTAAACGTCCTTATAACAGTTATAAATGAAAATAGCACTTGTATTGTGTGTAATATGTTGGATATTGACGATAACAAGCCCCATGTAAACAATCATATGTCGTATAATGCTGTTACATTTAGTTATAAATGTTTATGCAGATAAAAGTCATAAACGACAATATATCGACTGTAAACAACGTTATAACGGGTATAGACGATCAAATGACTTGCATTTCTTGTAATATAAAGGGTATTGATGATAACAAGATGAAATTAATCGATAAAATGTCGTACATAGTTGTAACATTTAGATACAAATGTTTATGCAGATAAAAGACATAAACGATTATAGAACGACTGTAAATGTCCTTATAACAGTTATAAATGAAAATAGCACTTGTATTGTGTGTAATATGTTGGATATTGACGATAACAAGCCCCATGTAAACAATTATATGTCGTATCATGCTGTTACATTTAGTTATAAATGTTTATGCAGATAAAAGATATAAACGACAATATATCGACTGTAACCAACGTTATAACGGGTATAGACGATCAAATGACTTGCATTTCTTGTAATATAAAGGGTATTGATGATAACAAGATGAAATTAATCGATAAAATGTCGTACATAGTTGTAACATTTAGATACAAATGTTAATGCAGATAAAAGACATAAACGATTATAGAACGACTGTAAACGTCCTTATAACAGTTATAAATGAAAATAGCACTTGTATTGTGTGTAATATGATGGATATTGACGATAACAAGCCGCGTGTAAACAATCATATGTCGTATAATGCTGTTACATTTAGTTATAAATGTTTATGCAGATAAAAGACATAAACGACAATATATCGACTGTAACCAACGTTATAACGGGTATAGACGATCAAATGACTTGCATTTCTTGTAATATAAAGGGTATTGATGATAACAAGATGAAATTAATCGATAAAATGTCGTACATAGTTGTAACATTTAGATACAATTGTTTATGCAGATAAAAGACATAAACGATTATAGAACGACTGTAAACGTCCTTATAACAGTTATAAATGAAAATAGCACTTGTATTGTGTGTAATATGATGGATATTGATGATAACAAGCCGCGTGTAAACAATCATATGTCGTATAATGCTGTTGCATTTAGTTATAAAGGTTTATGCAGATAAAAGTCATAAACGGCAATATATCGACTGTAAACGACGTTATAAAGGTTATAGATGATCAAAGGACATGCATTTTGTGTAATATAAATGGTATTGATGATAACAAGCCGAAACTAAACGATAAAATGTAGTATATAGTTGTAACATTTAGATACAAATGTATATGCAGATAAAAGACATAAACGATTATAGAACGACTGTAAACGTCCGTATAACAGTTACAAATGAAAATAGCACTTGTATTGTGTGTAATATGTTGGATATTGACGATAACAAGCCGCATGTAAACAATCATATGTCGTATAATGCTGTTACATTTAGTTATAAAGGTTTATGCAGATAAAAGACATAAACGACAATATATCGACTGTAAACAACGTTATAACGGGTATAGACGATCAAATAACTTGCATTTTGTGTAATATAAAGGGTATTGATGATAACAAGCCCAAATTGGACGACAAAATGTCGTATATAGTTGTAACATTTAGATACATATGTATATGCAGATAAAAGACATAAACGATTATAGAACGACTGTAAACGTCCTTATTATAGTTATAAATGAAAATAGCACTTGTATTGTGTGTAATATGATGGGTATTGACGATAACAAGACGCATGTAAACAATCATATGTCGTATAATGCTGTTGCATTTAGTTATAAAGGTTTATGCAGATAAAAGACATAAACGACAATATATCGACTGTAAACAACGTTATAACGGGTATAGACGATCAAATGACTTGCATTTCTTGTAATATAAAGGGTATTGATGATAACAAGATGAAATTAATCGATAAAATGTCGTACATAGTTGTAACATTTAGATACAAATGTTTATGCAGATAAAAGACATAAACGATTATAGAACGACTGTAAACGTCCTTATAACAGTTATAAATGAAAATAGCACTTGTATTGTGTGTAATATGTTGGATATTGACGATAACAAGCCCCATGTAAACAATTATATGTCGTATAATGCTGTTACATTTAGTTATAAATGTTTATGCAGATAAAAGACATAAACGACAATATATCGACTGTAAACAACGTTATAACGGGTATAGACGATCAAATGACTTGCATTTTCTGTAATATAAAGGGTATTGATGATAACAAGCCGAAATTAGACGATAAAATGTCGTATATAGTTGTAACATTTAGATACATATGTATATGCAGATAAAAGACATAAACGATTATAGAACAAGTGTATACGTCCTTATAACAGTTATAAATGAAAATAGCACTTGTATTGTGTGTAATATGTTGGATATTGACGATAACAAGCCCCATGTAAACAATCATATGTCGTATAATGCTGTTGCATTTAGTTATAAAGGTTTATGCAGATAAAAGTCATAAACGGCAATATATCGACTGTAAACTACGTTATAAAGGTTATAGATGATCAAAGGACATGCATTTTGTGTAATATAAATGGTATTGATGATAACAAGCCGAAACGAAACGATAAAATGTCGTATATAGTTGTAACATTTAGATACAAATGTATATGCAGATAAAAGACATAAACGATTATAGAACGACTGTAAACGTCCTTATAACAGTTATAAATGAAAATAGCACTTGTATTGTGTGTAATATGTTGGATATTGACGATAACAAGCCCCATGTAAACAATTATATGTCGTATAATGCTGTTACATTTAGTTATAAATGTTTATGCAGATAAAAGACATAAACGACAATATATCGACTGTAACCAACGTTATAACGGGTATAGACGATCAAATGACTTGCATTTCTTGTAATATAAAGGGTATTGATGATAACAAGATGAAATTAATCGATAAAATGTCGTACATAGTTGTAACATTTAGATACAAGTGTTTATGCAGATAAAAGACATAAACGATTATAGAACGACTGTAAACGTCCTTATAACAGTTATAAATGAAAATAGCACGTGTATTGTGTGTAATATGATGGATATTGACGATAACAAGCCGCGTGTAAACAATCATATGTCGTATAATGCTGTTACATTTAGTTATAAATGTTTATGCAGATAAAAGACATAAACGACAATATATCGACTGTAACCAACGTTATAACGGGTATAGACGATCAAATGACTTGCATTTCTTGTAATATAAAGGGTATTGATGATAACAAGATGAAATTAATCGATAAAATGTCGTACATAGTTGTAACATTTAGATACAAATGTTTATGCAGATAAAAGACATAAACGATTATAGAACGACTGTAAACGTCCTTATAACAGTTATAAATGAAAATAGCACTTGTATTGTGTGTAATATGATGGATATTGATGATAACAAGCCGCGTGTAAACAATCATATGTCGTATAATGCTGTTGCATTTAGTTATAAAGGTTTATGCAGATAAAAGACATAAACGACAATATATCGACTGTAAACAACGTTATAACGGGTATAGACGATCAAATGACTTGCATTTTCTGTAATATAAAGGGTATTGATGATAACAAGCCGAAATTAGACGATAAAATGTCGTATATAGTTGTAACATTTAGATACATATGTATATGCAGATAAAAGACATAAACGATTATAGAACAAGTGTATACGTCCTTATAACAGTTATAAATGAAAATAGCACTTGTATTGTGTGTAATATGTTGGATATTGACGATAACAAGCCCCATGTAAACAATCATATGTCGTATAATGCTGTTACATTTAGTTATAAATGTTTATGCAGATAAAAGACATAAACGACAATATATCGACTGTACACAACGTTATAACGGGTATAGACGATCAAATGACTTGCATATCTTGTAATATAAAGGGTATTGATGATAACAAGATGAAATTAATCGATAAAATGTCGTACATAGTTGTAACATTTAGGTACAAATGTTTATGCAGATAAAAGACATAAACGATTATAGAACGACTGTAAACGTCCTTATAACAGTTATAAATGAAAATAGCACTTGTATTGTGTGTAATATGATGGATATTGACGATAACAAGCCGCGTGTAAACAATCATATGTCGTATAATGCTGTTGCATTTAGTTCTAAAGGTTTATGCAGATAAAAGTCATAAACGGCAATATATCGACTGTAAACGACGTTATAAAGGTTATAGATGATCAAAGGACATGCATTTTGTGTAATATAAATGGTATTGATGATAACAAGCCGAAACGAAACGATAAAATGTCGTATATAGTTGTAACATTTAGATACAAATGTATATGCAGATAAAAGACATAAACGATTATAGAACGACTGTAAACGTCCTTATAACAGTTATAAATGAAAATAGCACTTGTATTGTGTGTAATATGTTGGATATTGACGATAACAAGCCCCATGTAAACAATCATATGTCGTATAATGCTGTTACATTTAGTTATAAATGTTTATGCAGATAAAAGACATAAACGACAATATATTGACTGTAAGCAACGTTATAACGGGTATAGACGATCAAATGACTTGCATTTCTTGTAATATAAAGGGTATTGATGATAACAAGATGAAATTAATCGATAAAATGTCGTACATAGTTGTAACATTTAGATACAAATGTTTATGCAGATAAAAGACATAAATGATTATAGAACGACTGTAAACGTCCTTATAACAGTTATAAATGAAAATAGCACTTGTATTGTGTGTAATATGTTGGATATTGACGATAACAAGCCCCATGTAAACAATTATATGTCGTATAATGCTGTTACATTTAGTTATAAATGTTTATGCAGATAAAAGACATAAACGACAATATATCGACTGTAACCAACGTTATAACTGGTATAGACGATCAAATGACTTGCATTTCTTGTAATATAAAGGGTATTGATGATAACAAGATGAAATTAATCGATAAAATGTCGTACATAGTTGTAACATTTAGATACAAGTGTTTATGCAGATAAAAGACATAAACGATTATAGAACGACTGTAAACGTCCTTATAACAGTTATAAATGAAAATAGCACTTGTATTGTGTGTAATATGATGGATATTGACGATAACAAGCCGCGTGTAAACAATCATATGTCGTATAATGCTGTTACATTTAGTTATAAATGTTTATGCAGATAAAAGACATAAACGACAATATATCGACTGTAACCAACGTTATAACGGGTATAGACGATCAAATGACTTGCATTTCTTGTAATATAAAGGGTATTGATGATAACAAGATGAAATTAATCGATAAAATGTCGTACATAGTTGTAACATTTAGATACAAATGTTTAAGCAGATAAAAGACATAAACGATTATAGAACGACTGTAAACGTCCTTATAACAGTTATAAATGAAAATAGCACTTGTATTGTGTGTAATATGATGGATATTGATGATAACAAGCCGCGTGTAAACAATCATATGTCGTATAATGCTGTTGCATTTAGTTATAAAGGTTTATGCAGATAAAAGTCATAAACGGCAATATATCGACTGTAAACGACGTTATAAAGGTTATAGATGATCAAAGGACATGCATTTTGTGTAATATAAATGCTATTGATGATAACAAGCCGAAACTAAACGATAAAATGTAGTATATAGTTGTAACATTTAGATACAAATGTATATGCAGATAAAAGACATAAACGATTATAGAACGACTGTAAACGTCCTTATAACAGTTACAAATGAAAATAGCACTTGTATTGTGTGTAATATGTTGGATATTGACGCTAACAAGCCGCATGTAAACAATCATATGTCGTATAATGCTGTTACATTTAGTTATAAAGGTTTATGCAGATAAAAGACATAAACGACAATATATCGACTGTAAACAACGTTATAACGGGTATAGACGATCAAATAACTTGCATTTTGTGTAATATAAAGGGTATTGATGATAACAAGCCCAAATTGGACGACAAAATGTCGTATATAGTTGTAACATTTAGATACATATGTATATGCAGATAAAAGACATAAACGATTATAGAACGACTGTAAACGTCCTTATTATAGTTATAAATGAAAATAGCACTTGTATTGTGTGTAATATGATGGATATTGACGATAACAAGACGCATGTAAACAATCATATGTCGTATAATGCTGTTGCATTTAGTTATAAAGGTTTATGCAGATAAAAGACATAAACGACAATATATCGACTGTAAACAACGTTATAACGGGTATAGACGATCAAATGACTTGCATTTCTTGTAATATAAAGGGTATTGATGATAACAAGATGAAATTAATCGATAAAATGTCGTACATAGTTGTAACATTTAGATACAAATGTTTATGCAGATAAAAGACATAAACGATTATAGAACGACTGTAAACGTCCTTATAACAGTTATAAATGAAAATAGCACTTGTATTGTGTGTAATATGTTGGATATTGACGATAACAAGCCCCATGTAAACAATTATATGTCGTATAATGCTGTTACATTTAGTTATAAATGTTTATGCAGATAAAAGACATAAACGACAATATATCGACTGTAAACAACGTTATAACGGGTATAGACGATCAAATGACTTGCATTTTCTGTAATATAAAGGGTATTGATGATAACAAGCCGAAATTAGACGATAAAATGTCGTATATAGTTGTAACATTTAGATACATATGTATATGCAGATAAAAGACATAAACGATTATAGAACAAGTGTATACGTCCTTATAACAGTTATAAATGAAAATAGCACTTGTATTGTGTGTAATATGTTGGATATTGACGATAACAAGCCCCATGTAAACAATCATATGTCGTATAATGCTGTTGCATTTAGTTCTAAAGGTTTATGCAGATAAAAGTCATAAACGGCAATATATCGACTGTAAACGACGTTATAAAGGTTATAGATGATCAAAGGACATGCATTTTGTGTAATATAAATGGTATTGATGATAACAAGCCGAAACGAAACGATAAAATGTCGTATATAGTTGTAACATTTAGATACAAATGTATATGCAGATAAAAGACATAAACGATTATAGAACGACTGTAAACGTCCTTATAACAGTTATAAATGAAAATAGCACTTGTATTGTGTGTAATATGTTGGATATTGACGATAACAAGCCCCATGTAAACAATCATATGTCGTATAATGCTGTTACATTTAGTTATAAATGTTTATGCAGATAAAAGACATAAACGACAATATATCGACTGTAAGCAACGTTATAACGGGTATAGACGATCAAATGACTTGCATTTCTTGTAATATAAAGGGTATTGATGATAACAAGATGAAATTAATCGATAAAATGTCGTACATAGTTGTAACATTTAGATACAAATGTTTATGCAGATAAAAGACATAAATGATTATAGAACGACTGTAAACGTCCTTATAACAGTTATAAATGAAAATAGCACTTGTATTGTGTGTAATATGTTGGATATTGACGATAACAAGCCCCATGTAAACAATTATATGTCGTATAATGCTGTTACATTTAGTTATAAATGTTTATGCAGATAAAAGACATAAACGACAATATATCGACTGTAACCAACGTTATAACGGGTATAGACGATCAAATGACTTGCATTTCTTGTAATATAAAGGGTATTGATGATAACAAGATGAAATTAATCGATAAAATGTCGTACATAGTTGTAACATTTAGATACAAGTGTTTATGCAGATAAAAGACATAAACGATTATAGAACGACTGTAAACGTCCTTATAACAGTTATAAATGAAAATAGCACTTGTATTGTGTGTAATATGATGGATATTGACGATAACAAGCCGCGTGTAAACAATCATATGTCGTATAATGCTGTTACATTTAGTTATAAATGTTTATGCAGATAAAAGACATAAACGACAATATATCGACTGTAACCAACGTTATAACGGGTATAGACGATCAAATGACTTGCATTTCTTGTAATATAAAGGGTATTGATGATAACAAGATGAAATTAATCGATAAAATGTCGTACATAGTTGTAACATTTAGATACAAATGTTTATGCAGATAAAAGACATAAACGATTATAGAACGACTGTAAACGTCCTTATAACAGTTATAAATGAAAATAGCACTTGTATTGTGTGTAATATGATGGATATTGATGATAACAAGCCGCGTGTAAACAATCATATGTCGTATAATGCTGTTGCATTTAGTTATAAAGGTTTATGCAGATAAAAGTCATAAACGGCAATATATCGACTGTAAACGACGTTATAAAGGTTATAGATGATCAAAGGACATGCATTTTGTGTAATATAAATGGTATTGATGATAACAAGCCGAAACTAAACGATAAAATGTAGTATATAGTTGTAACATTTAGATACAAATGTATATGCAGATAAAAGACATAAACGATTATAGAACGACTGTAAACGTCCTTATAACAGTTACAAATGAAAATAGCACTTGTATTGTGTGTAATATGTTGGATATTGACGATAACAAGCCGCATGTAAACAATCATATGTCGTATAATGCTGTTACATTTAGTTATAAAGGTTTATGCAGATAAAAGACATAAACGACAATATATCGACTGTAAACAACGTTATAACGTGTATAGACGATCAAATAACTTGCATTTTGTGTAATATAAAGGGTATTGATGATAACAAGCCCAAATTGGACGACAAAATGTCGTATATAGTTGTAACATTTAGATACATATGTATATGCAGATAAAAGACATAAACGAT
The DNA here is from genome assembly GCA_910591515.1 of Cerceris rybyensis. Classification (NCBI taxonomy): domain Eukaryota; kingdom Metazoa; phylum Arthropoda; class Insecta; order Hymenoptera; family Crabronidae; genus Cerceris; species Cerceris rybyensis. Next base: position 10,326 of record CAJUXP010000305.1, on the reverse strand, counting down.
TATAGAACGACTGTAAACGTCCTTATTATAGTTATAAATGAAAATAGCACTTGTATTGTGTGTAATATGATGGATATTGACGATAACAAGACGCATGTAAACAATCATATGTCGTATAATGCTGTTGCATTTAGTTATAAAGGTTTATGCAGATAAAAGACATAAACGACAATATATCGACTGTAAACAACGTTATAACGGGTATAGACGATCAAATGACTTGCATTTCTTGTAATATAAAGGGTATTGATGATAACAAGATGAAATTAATCGATAAAATGTCGTACATAGTTGTAACATTTAGATACAAATGTTTATGCAGATAAAAGACATAAACGATTATAGAACGACTGTAAACGTCCTTATAACAGTTATAAATGAAAATAGCACTTGTATTGTGTGTAATATGTTGGATATTGACGATAACAAGCCCCATGTAAACAATTATATGTCGTATAATGCTGTTACATTTAGTTATAAATGTTTATGCAGATAAAAGACATAAACGACAATATATCGACTGTAAACAACGTTATAACGGGTATAGACGATCAAATGACTTGCATTTTCTGTAATATAAAGGGTATTGATGATAACAAGCCGAAATTAGACGATAAAATGTCGTATATAGTTGTAACATTTAGATACATATGTATATGCAGATAAAAGACATAAACGATTATAGAACAAGTGTATACGTCCTTATAACAGTTATAAATGAAAATAGCACTTGTATTGTGTGTAATATGTTGGATATTGACGATAACAAGCCCCATGTAAACAATCATATGTCGTATAATGCTGTTGCATTTAGTTATAAAGGTTTATGCAGATAAAAGTCATAAACGGCAATATATCGACTGTAAACTACGTTATAAAGGTTATAGATGATCAAAGGACATGCATTTTGTGTAATATAAATGGTATTGATGATAACAAGCCGAAACGAAACGATAAAATGTCGTATATAGTTGTAACATTTAGATACAAATGTATATGCAGATAAAAGACATAAACGATTATAGAACGACTGTAAACGTCCTTATAACAGTTATAAATGAAAATAGCACTTGTATTGTGTGTAATATGTTGGATATTGACGATAACAAGACCCATGTAAACAATTATATGTCGTATAATGCTGTTACATTTAGTTATAAATGTTTATGCAGATAAAAGACATAAACGACAATATATCGACTGTAACCAACGTTATAACGGGTATAGACGATCAAATGACTTGCATTTCTTGTAATATAAAGGGTATTGATGATAACAAGATGAAATTAATCGATAAAATGTCGTACATAGTTGTAACATTTAGATACAAGTGTTTATGCAGATAAAAGACATAAACGATTATAGAACGACTGTAAACGTCCTTATAACAGTTATAAATGAAAATAGCACGTGTATTGTGTGTAATATGATGGATATTGACGATAACAAGCCGCGTGTAAACAATCATATGTCGTATAATGCTGTTACATTTAGTTATAAATGTTTATGCAGATAAAAGACATAAACGACAATATATCGACTGTAACCAACGTTATAACGGGTATAGACGATCAAATGACTTGCATTTCTTGTAATATAAAGGGTATTGATGATAACAAGATGAAATTAATCGATAAAATGTCGTACATAGTTGTAACATTTAGATACAAATGTTTATGCAGATAAAAGACATAAACGATTATAGAACGACTGTAAACGTCCTTATAACAGTTATAAATGAAAATAGCACTTGTATTGTGTGTAATATGATGGATATTGATGATAACAAGCCGCGTGTAAACAATCATATGTCGTATAATGCTGTTGCATTTAGTTATAAAGGTTTATGCAGATAAAAGACATAAACGACAATATATCGACTGTAAACAACGTTATAACGGGTATAGACGATCAAATGACTTGCATTTTCTGTAATATAAAGGGTATTGATGATAACAAGCCGAAATTAGACGATAAAATGTCGTATATAGTTGTAACATTTAGATACATATGTATATGCAGATAAAAGACATAAACGATTATAGAACAAGTGTATATGTCCTTATAACAGTTATAAATGAAAATAGCACTTGTATTGTGTGTAATATGTTGGATATTGACGATAACAAGCCCCATGTAAACAATCATATGTCGTATAATGCTGTTACATTTAGTTATAAATGTTTATGCAGATAAAAGACATAAACGACAATATATCGACTGTACACAACGTTATAACGGGTATAGACGATCAAATGACTTGCATATCTTGTAATATAAAGGGTATTGATGATAACAAGATGAAATTAATCGATAAAATGTCGTACATAGTTGTAACATTTAGGTACAAATGTTTATGCAGATAAAAGACATAAACGATTATAGAACGACTGTAAACGTCCTTATAACAGTTATAAATGAAAATAGCACTTGTATTGTGTGTAATATGATGGATATTGACGATAACAAGCCGCGTGTAAACAATCATATGTCGTATAATGCTGTTGCATTTAGTTCTAAAGGTTTATGCAGATAAAAGTCATAAACGGCAATATATCGACTGTAAACGACGTTATAAAGGTTATAGATGATCAAAGGACATGCATTTTGTGTAATATAAATGGTATTGATGATAACAAGCCGAAACGAAACGATAAAATGTCGAATATAGTTGTAACATTTAGATACAAATGTATATGCAGATAAAAGACATAAACGATTATAGAACGACTGTAAACGTCCTTATAACAGTTATAAATGAAAATAGCACTTGTATTGTGTGTAATATGTTGGATATTGACGATAACAAGCCCCATGTAAACAATCATATGTCGTATAATGCTGTTACATTTAGTTATAAATGTTTATGCAGATAAAAGACATAAACGACAATATATCGACTGTAAGCAACGTTATAACGGGTATAGACGATCAAATGACTTGCATTTCTTGTAATATAAAGGGTATTGATGATAACAAGATGAAATTAATCGATAAAATGTCGTACATAGTTGTAACATTTAGATACAAATGTTTATGCAGATAAAAGACATAAATGATTATAGAACGACTGTAAACGTCCTTATAACAGTTATAAATGAAAATAGCACTTGTATTGTGTGTAATATGTTGGATATTGACGATAACAAGCCCCATGTAAACAATTATATGTCGTATAATGCTGTTACATTTAGTTATAAATGTTTATGCAGATAAAAGACATAAACGACAATATATCGACTGTAAGCAACGTTATAACGGGTATAGACGATCAAATGACTTGCATTTCTTGTAATATAAAGGGTATTGATGATAACAAGATGAAATTAATCGATAAAATGTCGTACATAGTTGTAACATTTAGATACAAGTGTTTATGCAGATAAAAGACATAAACGATTATAGAACGACTGTAAACGTCCTTATAACAGTTATAAATGAAAATAGCACTTGTATTGTGTGTAATATGATGGATATTGACGATAACAAGCCGCGTGTAAACAATCATATGTCGTATAATGCTGTTACATTTAGTTATAAATGTTTATGCAGATAAAAGACATAAACGACAATATATCGACTGTAACCAACGTTATAACGGGTATAGACGATCAAATGACTTGCATTTCTTGTAATATAAAGGGTATTGATGATAACAAGATGAAATTAATCGATAAAATGTCGTACATAGTTGTAACATTTAGATACAAATGTTTATGCAGATAAAAGACATAAACGATTATAGAACGACTGTAAACGTCCTTATAACAGTTATAAATGAAAATAGCACTTGTATTGTGTGTAATATGATGGATATTGATGATAACAAGCCGCGTGTAAACAATCATATGTCGTATAATGCTGTTGCATTTAGTTATAAAGGTTTATGCAGATAAAAGTCATAAACGGCAATATATCGACTGTAAACGACGTTATAAAGGTTATAGATGATCAAAGGACATGCATTTTGTGTAATATAAATGGTATTGATGATAACAAGCCGAAACTAAACGATAAAATGTAGTATATAGTTGTAACATTTAGATACAAATGTATATGCAGATAAAAGACATAAACGATTATAGAACGACTGTAAACGTCCTTATAACAGTTACAAATGAAAATAGCACTTGTATTGTGTGTAATATGTTGGATATTGACGATAACAAGCCGCATGTAAACAATCATATGTCGTATAATGTTGTTACATTTAGTTATAAATGTTTATGCAGATAAAAGACATAAACGACAATATATCGACTGTAAACAACGTTATAACGGGTATAGACGATCAAATGACTTGCATTTTCTGTAATATAAAGGGTATTGATGATAACAAGCCGAAATTAGACGATAAAATGTCGTATATAGTTGTAACATTTAGATACATCTGTATATGCAGATAAAAGACATAAACGATTATAGAACAAGTGTATACGTCCTTATAACAGTTATAAATGAAAATAGCACTTGTATTGTGTGTAATATGTTGGATATTGACGATAACAAGCCCCATGTAAACAATCATATGTCGTATAATGCTGTTGCATTTAGTTATAAAGGTTTATGCAGATAAAAGTCATAAACGGCAATATATCGACTGTAAACTACGTTATAAAGGTTATAGATGATCAAAGGACATGCATTTTGTGTAATATAAATGGTATTGATGATAACAAGCCGAAACGAAACGATACAATGTCGTATATAGTTGTAACATTTAGATACAAATGTATATGCAGATAAAAGACATAAACGATTATAGAACGACTGTAAACGTCCTTATAACAGTTATAAATGAAAATAGCACTTGTATTGTGTGTAATATGTTGGATATTGACGATAACAAGCCCCATGTAAACAATTATATGTCGTATAATGCTGTTACATTTAGTTATAAATGTTTATGCAGATAAAAGACATAAACGACAATATATCGACTGTAACCAACGTTATAACGGGTATAGACGATCAAATGACTTGCATTTCTTGTAATATAAAGGGTATTGATGATAACAAGATGAAATTAATCGATAAAATGTCGTACATAGTTGTAACATTTAGATACAAGTGTTTATGCAGATAAAAGACATAAACGATTATAGAACGACTGTAAACGTCCTTATAACAGTTATAAATGAAAATAGCACTTGTATTGTGTGTAATATGATGGATATTGACGATAACAAGCCGCGTGTAAACAATCATATGTCGTATAATGCTGTTACATTTAGTTATAAATGTTTATGCAGATAAAAGACATAAACGACAATATATCGACTGTAACCAACGTTATAACGGGTATAGACGATCAAATGACTTGCATTTCTTGTAATATAAAGGGTATTGATGATAACAAGATGAAATTAATCGATAAAATGTCGTACATAGTTGTAACATTTAGATACAAATGTTTATGCAGATAAAAGACATAAACGATTATAGAACGACTGTAAACGTCCTTATAACAGTTATAAATGAAAATAGCACTTGTATTGTGTGTAATATGATGGATATTGATGATAACAAGCCGCGTGTAAACAATCATATGTCGTATAATGCTGTTGCATTTAGTTATAAAGGTTTATGCAGATAAAAGACATAAACGACAATATATCGACTGTAAACAACGTTATAACGGGTATAGACGATCAAATGACTTGCATTTTCTGTAATATAAAGGGTATTGATGATAACAAGCCGAAATTAGACGATAAAATGTCGTATATAGTTGTAACATTTAGATACATATGTATATGCAGATAAAAGACATAAACGATTATAGAACAAGTGTATACGTCCTTATAACAGTTATAAATGAAAATAGCACTTGTATTGTGTGTAATATGTTGGATATTGACGATAACAAGCCCCATGTAAACAATCATATGTCGTATAATGCTGTTACATTTAGTTATAAATGTTTATGCAGATAAAAGACATAAACGACAATATATCGACTGTACACAACGTTATAACGGGTATAGACGATCAAATGACTTGCATATCTTGTAATATAAAGGGTATTGATGATAACAAGATGAAATTAATCGATAAAATGTCGTACATAGTTGTAACATTTAGATACAAATGTTTATGCAGATAAAAGACATAAACGATTATAGAACGACTGTAAACGTCCTTATAACAGTTATAAATGAAAATAGCACTTGTATTGTGTGTAATATGTTGGATATTGACGATAACAAGCCCCATGTAAACAATTATATGTCGTATAATGCTGTTACATTTAGTTATAAATGTTTATGCAGATAAAAGACATAAACGACAATATATCGACTGTAAACAACGTTATAACGGGTATAGACGATCAAATGACTTGCATTTTCTGTAATATAAAGGGTATTGATGATAACAAGCCGAAATTAGACGATAAAATGTCGTATATAGTTGTAACATTTAGATACATATGTATATGCAGATAAAAGACATAAACGATTATAGAACAAGTGTATACGTCCTTATAACAGTTATAAATGAAAATAGCACTTGTATTGTGTGTAATATGTTGGATATTGACGATAACAAGCCCCATGTAAACAATCATATGTCGTATAATGCTGTTGCATTTAGTTATAAAGGTTTATGCAGATAAAAGTCATAAACGGCAATATATCGACTGTAAACTACGTTATAAAGGTTATAGATGATCAAAGGACATGCATTTTGTGTAATATAAATGGTATTGATGATAACAAGCCGAAACGAAACGATAAAATGTCGTATATAGTTGTAACATTTGGATACAAATGTATATGCAGATAAAAGACATAAACGATTATAGAACGACTGTAAACGTCCTTATAACAGTTATAAATGAAAATAGCACTTGTATTGTGTGTAATATGTTGGATATTGACGATAACAAGCCCCATGTAAACAATTATATGTCGTATAATGCTGTTACATTTAGTTATAAATGTTTATGCAGATAAAAGACATAAACGACAATATATCGACTGTAACCAACGTTATAACGGGTATAGACGATCAAATGACTTGCATTTCTTGTAATATAAAGGGTATTGATGATAACAAGATGAAATTAATCGATAAAATGTCGTACATAGTTGTAACATTTAGATACAAATGTTTATGCAGATAAAAGACATAAACGATTATAGAACGACTGTAAACGTCCTTATAACAGTTATAAATGAAAATAGCACGTGTATTGTGTGTAATATGATGGATATTGACGATAACAAGCCGCGTGTAAACAATCATATGTCGTATAATGCTGTTACATTTAGTTATAAATGTTTATGCAGATAAAAGACATAAACGACAATATATCGACTGTAACCAACGTTATAACGGGTATAGACGATCAAATGACTTGCATTTCTTGTAATATAAAGGGTATTGATGATAACAAGATGAAATTAATCGATAAAATGTCGTACATAGTTGTAACATTTAGATACAAATGTTTATGCAGATAAAAGACATAAACGATTATAGAACGACTGTAAACGTCCTTATAACAGTTATAAATGAAAATAGCACTTGTATTGTGTGTAATATGATGGATATTGATGATAACAAGCCGCGTGTAAACAATCATATGTCGTATAATGCTGTTGCATTTAGTTATAAAGGTTTATGCAGATAAAAGACATAAACGACAATATATCGACTGTAAACAACGTTATAACGGGTATAGACGATCAAATGACTTGCATTTTCTGTAATATAAAGGGTATTGATGATAACAAGCCGAAATTAGACGATAAAATGTCGTATATAGTTGTAACATTTAGATACATATGTATATGCAGATAAAAGACATAAACGATTATAGAACAAGTGTATACGTCCTTATAACAGTTATAAATGAAAATAGCACTTGTATTGTGTGTAATATGTTGGATATTGACGATAACAAGCCCCATGTAAACAATCATATGTCGTATAATGCTGTTACATTTAGTTATAAATGTTTATGCAGATAAAAGACATAAACGACAATATATCGACTGTACACAACGTTATAACGGGTATAGACGATCAAATGACTTGCATATCTTGTAATATAAAGGGTATTGATGATAACAAGATGAAATTAATCGATAAAATGTCGTACATAGTTGTAACATTTAGGTACAAATGTTTATGCAGATAAAAGACATAAACGATTATAGAACGACTGTAAACGTCCTTATAACAGTTATAAATGAAAATAGCACTTGTATTGTGTGTAATATGATGGATATTGACGATAACAAGCCGCGTGTAAACAATCATATGTCGTATAATGCTGTTGCATTTAGTTCTAAAGGTTTATGCAGATAAAAGTCATAAACGGCAATATATCGACTGTAAACGACGTTATAAAGGTTATAGATGATCAAAGGACATGCATTTTGTGTAATATAAATGGTATTGATGATAACAAGCCGAAACGAAACGATAAAATGTCGTATATAGTTGTAACATTTAGATACAAATGTATATGCAGATAAAAGACATAAACGATTATAGAACGACTGTAAACGTCCTTATAACAGTTATAAATGAAAATAGCACTTGTATTGTGTGTAATATGTTGGATATTGACGATAACAAGCCCCATGTAAACAATCATATGTCGTATAATGCTGTTACATTTAGTTATAAATGTTTATGCAGATAAAAGACATAAACGACAATATATCGACTGTAAGCAACGTTATAACGGGTATAGACGATCAAATGACTTGCATTTCTTGTAATATAAAGGGTATTGATGATAACAAGATGAAATTAATCGATAAAATGTCGTACATAGTTGTAACATTTAGATACAAATGTTTATGCAGATAAAAGACATAAATGATTATAGAACGACTGTAAACGTCCTTATAACAGTTATAAATGAAAATAGCACTTGTATTGTGTGTAATATGTTGGATATTGACGATAACAAGCCCCATGTAAACAATTATATGTCGTATAATGCTGTTACATTTAGTTATAAATGTTTATGCAGATAAAAGACATAAACGACAATATATCGACTGTAAGCAACGTTATAACGGGTATAGACGATCAAATGACTTGCATTTCTTGTAATATAAAGGGTATTGATGATAACAAGATGAAATTAATCGATAAAATGTCGTACATAGTTGTAACATTTAGATACAAGTGTTTATGCAGATAAAAGACATAAACGATTATAGAACGACTGTAAACGTCCTTATAACAGTTATAAATGAAAATAGCACTTGTATTGTGTGTAATATGATGGATATTGACGATAACAAGCCGCGTGTAAACAATCATATGTCGTATAATGCTGTTACATTTAGTTATAAATGTTTATGCAGATAAAAGACATAAACGACAATATATCGACTGTAACCAACGTTATAACGGGTATAGACGATCAAATGACTTGCATTTCTTGTAATATAAAGGGTATTGATGATAACAAGATGAAATTAATCGATAAAATGTCGTACATAGTTGTAACATTTAGATACAAATGTTTATGCAGATAAAAGACATAAACGATTATAGAACGACTGTAAACGTCCTTATAACAGTTATAAATGAAAATAGCACTTGTATTGTGTGTAATATGATGGATATTGATGATAACAAGCCGCGTGTAAACAATCATATGTCGTATAATGCTGTTGCATTTAGTTATAAAGGTTTATGCAGATAAAAGTCATAAACGGCAATATATCGACTGTAAACGACGTTATAAAGGTTATAGATGATCAAAGGACATGCATTTTGTGTAATATAAATGGTATTGATGATAACAAGCCGAAACTAAACGATAAAATGTAGTATATAGTTGTAACATTTAGATACAAATGTATATGCAGATAAAAGACATAAACGATTATAGAACGACTGTAAACGTCCTTATAACAGTTACAAATGAAAATAGCACTTGTATTGTGTGTAATATGTTGGATATTGACGATAACAAGCCGCATGTAAACAATCATATGTCGTATAATGTTGTTACATTTAGTTATAAATGTTTATGCAGATAAAAGACATAAACGACAATATATCGACTGTAAACAACGTTATAACGGGTATAGACGATCAAATGACTTGCATTTTCTGTAATATAAAGGGTATTGATGATAACAAGCCGAAATTAGACGATAAAATGTCGTATATAGTTGTAACATTTAGATACATATGTATATGCAGATAAAAGACATAAACGATTATAGAACAAGTGTATACGTCCTTATAACAGTTATAAATGAAAATAGCACTTGTATTGTGTGTAATATGTTGGATATTGACGATAACAAGCCCCATGTAAACAATCATATGTCGTATAATGCTGTT